>OZ012704.1:60255537-60420537 GCA_963942595.1 Cylloceria caligata | reverse complement strand
TTCCAAGAAACCCCCGCATAGAAAATTAAGCCCTCCAGGACCTATATAAGGACGGGAAAATGCCCGAAAAAAGGCAGTTAACAGTTAGCACCAAGAGTATACAGTTGATAGTACAGTCAGTCGCCGGGCAGTCAGTAGACAGCCCGTTGGCGATATTTACCGCGGAGGAACCCCACCCTGTAGAGTCAGCTAAAGTCCAGAGTGAGTACTGAAAATAAAAACGGTCGAACAGTCTAAATTCAGTTCGAATTTACTTTTTCTCAGTTTTAATCATACGGAATTTATCTAAAGTTTAGAAGAAATTGAATTTAATTGTTTTCTGCCGTATTTGTAAAAGTCCACACTGTTTATTTCGTTTTACTGTTTTATCGAACCACAAGTATCGCGTTAAGTATATTGTGTCGAGAAATAACGATCGCTCGCGCACGGTAATAGCGAACGTACGTGTATCAATTATTCGGATATTTGAATAAATTCTAACAGCTTCACGATTCATCGAGTGTAACGATTTTTTACAAACGATTGCCATTAATTTTCCCTTCAACGCATCGGTTACCGGAGAAACAACTTCACCAGCAAACCAAACGTAAGTACCAACGTAATTTTTCTAATTTATTTTATCTGATATTTCCGTAAATTTTTCCCCAAGTGAAAGTAACTTACCACTTCCCTTCCCACCTAGAATCTCTTCCTCCGCGGGGTAATTTATCAATTTAGTTTATCGAGACGAGTGACGGGTTAACGCGAATAATCAACGAGCATTCTCAGCCCTGTCCCGAGTAATTTTCCGAAAGGTTAGACTTAAAAGGGGGTTTGCGTCTTCGGTGTTTCTTGTCAGGTGTGGTAAAGGGAGAATTCATTCTCCTTGACCAGAGTACGGAAAACTCACGCCGAAACGCCTCACACGTCTTAAATTTGTCGGTTTTTGTGAAAACAACGCGCGGATTTGACGTAACACCCCCAAGTGAAAGTAACCTACCATTTTCCTTCCCCCTAAAACCCCTTCCTCCGCGGGTTAATTTATAGATCTAGTGAATCGAGTCGAGTGACGGTTAACGCGAGCAATCAACGAGCATTCTCAGCCCTGTCCCGAGTAATTTTCCGAAAGGTTAGACTGAAAAAAGGGCTTCCGTCTTCGGTGTTTCTTGTCAAGTGTGGTAAATGGAGAATTCAATCTCCTTGACCAGAGTACGGGAAACTCACGCCGAAACGGCTCACACGTCTTAAATTAGTCGGTTTGTTGTAAAAACACCGCACGGGTTTGACGTAACAATATCTAGCGCAATTGGTCACGCAAATCCATGAAATATGGGGTTTGGAATGACAAAATTTAATGAAAGCTAAGAAAAATTCCAAATTATATGAAGACAAAAAAATTAACACCGTTGCATTTAAAGTGGGCAACCCATTATTGTTGCTAAAGGGCCAAAACTAGGAAAACTTGGCGACCACTACACCGTTACGCAAGAAATAAATGCTATATTAATGCACGATAACGTACGTATTAAACTCCCAGATAGAGACCAGACTTTACTCTTAAATCGATTGCAGACATGGAAAATTGCATTTCAACATTTTCGAAAATTATTTTTAACAAACTACCAGAAACATAAATTGCATAAAAACATATAATGTTTATATGCTTCGCGCTTATGCCGCATTTTCTTTTTGCATATCTTGTTATAATACGTATATAAGTTCCATAATATAATATAATTAATAAATAGAAACAGTATATGAATGAAAATCAGAAAATGTAATAGAAGCAAATATAAATTGTAACGGAACGCAATCAGAGCGATTCGCTACAATTAAAAAGAGATCAATCTCGACAATAAAGAATAAAATATGCCAATTACAAAAAAAAAATATAAAATTACGCAATAAGAATAAAACTAAGAAATTATATTAAAATATAACTGACAAGGTAGATCGCAGTACCAGGCAAGCAAGAAGCGCAAGTAGGCACACCGCGATCACGCAAATACCCACCCGAAAAAGGACAGTACGTAGCAGTAGGCAGGACCGCTCAAGCAAGCCACATACCGAGTTAAACAGACACCTAACGCAGCGAGCCCCATCTTCTCGGTAAGACCACACGCGAAGAACCAACATGGCACGCAAGACCACCACCCGAAAAAGAACAGTACACGGCAGTATGCAGGATCGCTAGAGAAATCACAGACCGTGTTAAGCGTACACCTAACGCAGCAGGCCCCGCGTCCTCACCAAGGCCACACTCGAAGCATATACCCGACTCGCCAAGACCGCTACTCAACGGGCCAAGGCAGAACCACAACACACTCGTGAAACTTCCAGGATTCCACTAAACCCGACCAACTAAAATATTACAGGGTACCGTCAGATACAACTACTCGAGAAACAACCACCACTCAGCAACAACTATTAAAACATGGAAAAGACATTTAATAATGACTATTCCAAACAAATAAAATTAGAGAACCAACCCTCAAGACATCACCAATACCTAGAACGCAACTAAAAAATCGAAGATTGTAAAATAAACGAAAGACAAACAAAAAACACCAAAAATACGATTTCTTATGCAAAATCAATTAAAAAATAACGAAAACGAAATTAGGTAAACGAATGCAAATACCGGCATCGAATAAAAATATAAAAAATACAAACAATCACGACAAAGCCCTGAAAAGAAACACTAAACCTACAACTGGTAGGAAACTAACATGGAAGCGAGAGATTAAACTTCGCAAGAACCTCAGTGAAAATTGCAGAAAGACAAAAACAGGCCAAACGACCGAAATTCAAAGAGCTTACAGGACATTTAGACACCACCCCGTACCGCTCTCACCTTCAGTTCAAAATGTGACAAACATCACGTGACCTACCGAAAAACACCCCCTCGGGGCGTATCAGCGAAGGTATGTAAAACACGACAAAACAGGCCTCGGAGCTCTTGTCGAATACTATTCCTCAAGACGAAGTGCTGCCTGACACCTTAACCACATTTTATTTTTATTTTTAAGGTTTTGGTAAATTAAATATTAAAAATAGTATTCTTTCAGTAAACCGATTCCCATGCATTGCGCTGTTGCCGTTGGTTGATCGAATGGACTTAATAGATAAACCCTATGAATAGTAAGGCTCCCCTGCACTGCGCCTTGGCCGCCTTTATGCACAGCATTAGAGCACCTCTCATTAACGGGTCCGCACGTAAAACGCCGTTGCTACTTATCCCTTGGGAGGTGAAAAAGCAAGCGTGTCGCAAGACCCCGGGCACCATGCAAGGACCAGTGGTCAAAATACCCATGCCACACACTGACGCGTCAGCGTAACTTTCACATAAAGAAAACTAATCATAACCCCCTTTAGGGTAATGGTAAAATATCTTAATACGATGAGTCTATACCCTTCAGTATCAGGAGTACAGGATGCGTGAGTTGGCTAACACTGCGAACCCCGTGTCTTCTGCGATCAGGACTCTATACTCGTAGTACGAGACTCGAAACTCGTCAAATAACACACGAATAAAAGAAATTCCCGAAAAGTTAAATAATATCATCGCATTATACGTAAAATATGGATCGATAAACGAAGACAGAATTAAATTATTGTCCGATGATTATAATCAAGCCGCCCGGTAGCTCTCACGAGTGAACCAAGGGAGGCTATGTGTGAGGACGAATACTGGCAGTTCCATAATGAAACAAATAGTAATAAAGACGTAGCCTAGCATCCACGATAGTAACAAGTCTTCTTAATTGAGTATAAAGCTCCGTGCGAGTGATATCTATTTACTCCAGGAATATTATATTCATACCGATTTAAGCAAAACAGGAAGATATTCCGGCATACATAGAATTAAGAAATCGCCTAAAAGCAATAGCGCAATAATTACCTCTATTAAAAAAATTGAGTGTAAAGCTCCGTACGAGTGACATCCGTTCACTGAACGAATATTTTATACCGATTTAAATGACATAAGATGCAGGAATACGATACAAAATTGTCCACATTCATTCGACGTATTACTCTGTAGCTGCTTGAGGCCGTACCGATAGAACTTGCAGTTTCTTCGTAGTCGTATGAGATGTTGCGGTATAACCGGTGCTAGCCCGTAGCAATCAAAGTACATTCCTTTTCCACGATGGTTAACGTACACGACGATCCAATGCTCTCCAGGTCCATCGTGGTTATCCGTGTTAACTACGAGTCCAGCTGGTAAAGACCATACACGAGGAATTCTGTCAGCTGAGTATACACCAACGGTTGAAAGTGGTAGATACTGCAGGCTCTCGTAGATTTGTCTAGTGTTCATGCTGAACACATAGTCAATGATTAAATGATGACCTATCCGCTTTGAAAGACGTATATATGCAAAATTTATTTCACAGCATCGTCGATCGTGTCACGACTACATGGTGAAGTTTCACCTCTTTCTTATTCTCTTCCTTTTCGTCTGCCGACCAAACATCTATGTATGATTCTCCTTTAAACGGATGCTCGCGAAGCTAAGTTTTTATTTGGAAAGCCTGGAGCATTGCACGATGCGAAGACGCAGTATCGTTTCTCATAGCGTGTCTGAAGCATTTTCGCAAAGAATACAGAATAAATGTGTACGAGGGGCGCCCTCCTCATTCTCCAGGTTGGAAATTTCACAACTCGTGATATCGCAAAGAAGTATAGCCTTCTCGTGACGGCGTGTATAGATACGTCTTCATTTTCGCGAAATTTCACGCAAGTTAGCGTATGCTTGTTTACAGCTCATATCGCCCTCGTACCATTCAAAACCGTGAAAATATTTCGAGAGAAAATTATTCTGGCTTCTCGAATATTGCGGTAATTCGGCAACATGACACGGTGGAGCGACGATCCAATGAGCAGAGTACGGTCTACCCACTGCTACCACGGCAATTGCTTTCGGAATAAATTCCGAGTCTTCACCACGCAATCCCTGTATATCCACGACGATATCCATTTTCACGTCTAATCCACCATTACCTGCCCAGAGCCATCGATTTCAAAGACATTATCATATTACGCGTAGACTACACAATTTATCGTTGAAGCAAGCGCATCCTTAAATCGTACCTCTATTCCCACACTACCGTGCTTTACTAAATTCCAATGTGAATTGCTGTTTGCCGAAAAATCGGGTGTCAAATTAACAGCAAACAGACACTATCGATCGCGATAATCATCGCGATTGATTGAATTACCATCGTTCAAGAAATGTATTCCAGTTCCCGAAAACAACGTTTGAAAAGCATCCACATACAGATGATTTTTCGTGCAATCAGGTTATAACGGTTTTGAAGGTATTTGAGCACTATCTACATACAACGAGAGATAATTTATCTCGTAATTTTGAAAATTGAATGGATTCATACTGAAGTCGCCGTTAAAAGCTTTGTTATCGACAAAACCGATAATTATACGCTTCGGCAATTTCCCTAGCACGATATTATCGATAGTCTTTCCATGAACACCGGAGTGTATTGAAACGACCTTTACCTCGACTCTCATAAGAGGATATTTAGCCGTAGATTTTGCCAGAGTTTATAGCAGCTGCTCTTTCCTGTTTCTCTCTTTCTAATTTCTATACGCATGAATAGACTCCTTTGTTGATCTATTTTAAAAAATATACCTGATATGAGCTGAAGGGTCTTTGTGAAGACTAATCCGAGTTAGTTTGGCATCGTTCGTCTTGCTGTATGGATATACATTTGAACTACAAGTTTATTTTATTATTTATAAAATGGGTAAAGTTGCAAGAGATGACCAAAAGAAAGGTATTCGGAGTGATAGACCAAAAAAAAGAAAATAGCAATTTAATCCTGAGCAATCCGAAAGTATAGAAAAGTCTTTCACTAGCTCATCCGCAAAAAAACTGAAAATTGATGACGAAATCAATGTACCAGAGAGTGCTGTTCAGTATAAAATAATAGACTTCATGTTAGTGTTTACTGCGATTTCTAATTTGGTGACGTGTTCTAAAATTATTGATAATGAGATTTTTAATGGCAAAGTGAATTTTAGTACATGCCGAAAATAAGGACTTGGTTTCAAAATTGAAGTGAAATGTGAAAAGTTTGATCCAACGTACATTGACTCAGGCAAGAAAATACGACAATCGTATAAAATAAATCGACGATTTATTTTTGTAATGCGATTACTAGGCTTAGATCTCGAAGGGAATTTTTCTGTGTTGCTATTTTTAAATAGCTTATATGTGAAGCCTGGCCAAATAGCCCATGAGTATACACGGAGGGAAGACGAGAACCGCATATCGAAAGCAAATCGCAAAACCCAGGCTGCTACTCAAGATGAGAGAATTCGTCATAGGATGGAGCAAAAGAATGCTTTGGATAATGCAGCAGCTGCAGGCGAGTTCCTTTATGGAGTTGGAATCGACGATTCTACGTAAGTTAACAAAAAAAAAAAAAAATTCTATTTTATTCATGTATCAAACTTTAATCGCGTTTTTCTCAAAACTTTTTTTTTAAGTCGGTAGTCAAAATTTATCGAAATCCTTTAAACCGATTTCGCCTCAACTTTGCACACTTCTTTTCCATACTAAATACTCGGTTCTGAACAAAGGATTTTTTTTTTCAATTACAACTTATTTTTTAAATAAAAAAAAAAGAGCATTTTTTGGCAAAAATCAGAGTTTTTTGATTGCACCTTTACTAAAAATTCAAAAATGAATATTTTGTTAATTCCTTCGTTCAAATCTAAGATAAACTTATGTACTAAAGAAATCTATTTGGTTTTTTAATTTCAGATGAAGCAATCATGAGTTATCCTGACTACCGCATGGAAACTTTTTTTTGAGGTGACTCGGTTCTCAACACTACCACTGGCTTATTTTTCGATATTTTTAAATGAAAATTTAGCAGAATATTCTCAGAATGATGCTTAATAATGTAACAAATTAAAAAAATATTAATAAATGAGGTACTCAAAAAAAAAAAATTCGCAAAAATATGCTTTTTTTTGTATCTCAGACCCTTTTCCCCCCTTAAAAGGAACCGCTCCTGATTGAATATATCGCAATAATATGGCCGAGCAAGTCTACAGTTTTTCCGACATTTAAAAATTGTTTTCTCTTTACAAGACACTCATTTCCCGATGTCATATCATCCATTTATCAAGGGTATCATCGTACCAGAGAACGCACGTGAGATGCGAATTTTTTGCAGCTGGACGGTAATTCAAAAGTGTTTTTATGTACGCTCGATGAGCGTAGGCATTATTTGGAGGTGAAACTAGCCTTGATTCAGGTATACATCCACCTGATTAAACATAGAATGCAAGAGATTGTTTACAGGGCCAGTACTTACTTTCGGCGCTACACCTGCGAAAATTTCCGTAGAAGGAGATGTTATTTTCACTCTCAGACTAAGCATAGTATGCGCGAGATCGATATACTCATCACCCTGTCCAGGAATAACAAATTTAATAGGAGAATTATCTGTTAGCAAACAAATTGGCTTATAATACACCCAATTAGAGCCTTCGATAGTAGTTTGCGTCAGTGAAAGTGAAAATAATTCAAGTTCTGATTTGAGACACTCACACGAGTGCGCATGTAGAAAAGCCTTCTTGTTTCAGCTATCCCAAAATATCTGCAACCGTTCGTTAGCGAGTCTTCTTCTTCTTCTTTTTCTGTATTACACTTTTATTTTTACGGGAGATACGTCGTGGTTTACGTTCGTTCAATGAATGAGGAGTTCGCAAAATTTTGCACTTTTTATAACCAGATCCCCGCATGAGAGTGTCAATTTTTTCAGAGGCCTTGCGTTTGAGATTATTACCTGATTCTCGCGCTCTCTCACGAATAGCATCTTTAACAGCTATATTTTTATCGAGGATAATCACCGGCTACGTTTGCACCAGCTCGCAATGCCTCCTTTCCAACTGCTTTAGTGGTAATGCTACTTCCCTTCTTTAAAAGTGGTAATGCTCGACGGAACAGGCCCGTGCGAAAGCTGTCGATACCGTGTCCTCGTTGATTAGGCTTTCCGATATAAACATGGCTAATACCACCGTACCCACGATGGCCCCATCCATGCTGCATACTGCCAATATCATCCATAGCGGCGTAATCAATTGTGGGACATTTGAAATGTAGTGTCACAGTCAACGTTCCCTGTTCGAATGGTATAGGATTTCCAAACTCGTCTCTTATATGAATCTCGACAGTGTGTACATTTTTGCACACGAGAGGTATATATCGAGGCGCCGAAAACGATTTAATTTTTATCAAATCATACTGATAGTCGTCAGCATCAATGAGAACAACTCGTAAGAGGGCTGTTTGTACATCGCCTGTAATGAAGATCTCGCAGATATCGGTGTATAGAAACATGCTACTTGGTACAGCACCGGTGAGAGATGCAGGCCTCGACGCTGTGTATTCGCAATGCGGTTCTATTATTACAGACCTACAGGCCTCTTCCGAGAATCCTAGTAGCCTTGCGCTAGCAGGCAATACACGAAAGTCGTGGTATCGTAGATCGTCGCATACGCGCGCCACTTTGATCTGCCCGCTCGGAAGCGATTTGAAAATATACACGAATGATTCTCAATTTTACTGATATTCGTCGAATCTTGAATAACTTGTTACTCCAAGCATGCTCATGTCCTTTCACGAATACTGCTTTACTGCGTTTTTGTCGCGTTCCGCTCGTAACGACGTGCTAAATTTTCTCGGGCTATAGAGGCATTTTCAAGGGTCAATTCGCTCAGAGGAATGCGCGTTCTGCTGTGTCTAGTGTGATTATAAGCATATAAAATTTTTTATAAAACATTAATGTTACGCTTATTTCGCGTGTATGTAAAGTAACGCCACATTCGCTCCTTTATTGTGCGATTAAAGCGTTCAGCAATCGAGACTTTTATATCAGGGTTACGAGCAGCGCGAAAATCGATATTCTTTTTCTTAAGAACTTGCTGAAATGTAGTGCCGATAAATTCTTTGCCTCGATCAGTTTGTAATTGCTGCGGGCGACGATTGTTACTGCGTGCGAGTATGCGTGTGAGACCGCGGGCCACTTTTGCGCTCGTTTTGTCACGCAAAGCCTTGACCCACGCGTTTTTGCTCAACACGTCGATAACAACAAGCAGATATGCGTACTCATCGTTGTACGTAGCTATCGAGCGAAGATCGGCTAAATCAGCCTCCCATACATCGTGTATATTACTCACGTTGTACGTACGACGGGGAAATCGTCGTTGCACGATACGATGCATGTTATATAAATCATGTGTCTTGAGCCATGGTAAAACATTTTTTTGCGCCACTCTCCGATCTACCTGGGCCAAATTTTTTGCTCGAAAATAGGATGCAGGATGAAAGGTGTCATAATACATATTTTGAAGAATTTTCATAATTTTAACGATGACCAGTTAAATGGATTCTTTTTCTTTTTCTTTTCTAACTATGTGGGGGATCGATATTCACTGGGGTGTCGTTGGCTTTCTACATGTGCGATGTTTTGCAATTTTTCGTCCTCTTCTTCCTCTCTCTCCGCCTTCTCGATGATGTCGTTGTCCGCCATGAGCATTAAATCTCTGTTTGAGTGTGCGGTCTCGGCCCTGTTGCTGTTGCTACTGCTGCCGCTGCTGCTACTATCACTATTGCGTGGTAAAATGAGACGCCGCTGCGGTATCGAAGATGATGTAGTTATAGGCTTGTGTAATAACTCGGGATTGCCGATAAATTGGCGTGGCATCTGTATCGTTCGCACGAGTTTAGCAAAGTGAGATCGACCGATGGGTTTCGCGCGTTTGCTAGCTAGCATAGCATCGTTAACAAGATCAATTACATTGGAATTTAAAATTCTTCTGCCGTCTATGGAAACAACACCGTTACGATCCCATGTCATTTTTTTTTACCGACGGCGCTGTGATGCAAATTGCGAAGCAACGGTATTACTTTAGATTTAAATTGTTTTAGTACGTTATCGATAATAAGTGTGTCATTGAGTCGAGATTTAACTTTCATCATTAAAACGTCGTCGATTTTTCTCTCGTGGCTATCGAGTATTGCTATTTTTCGTTTTGACAAAATATTCGGTACTGTATTATCGTATTCGACCAAGTGAAGATAACGCTATAGAACCTGATGGTACGCTGTCCATTTTTCTCTCTCGCTCCTGTACCAGTGAGAGTTTAGCATTTTACTGAGCTAAGATTCGAGGTGCGATAATCGCGTACCAGTAGTTTGTACGAAGGGCGTCGGGTCTGTAGTTTAAAAAAAAAAAAAAAATTTTCCACGGGAAGGTGGAGAAATGCTGTTACGCACACCCGAAGGTAGTGTGGGGCTTCTTCGGTTACTACCGGCCCTACCGACTAAAACCAACCTCCCCCTCCTTTCTTCACAGCTTTGGAACCGCGTTGGCATTACTTCAAGACTGTGAGTTTATTACATCGTCCTCGACGGGCTTTGTTTTTCAGCTTCCGATACGCTAACCTTGTCAGGTTACGTCACAGCTTCTCTTTCCCGCTCTTCCTTTTTCTTTATACGGAGTACTTTCTGAACGAAGTTTTAAGCTGTGTCGCAGTTTCTGCTGCTCTGCACCATCACCGTCACTATGTTGTCGGGGTTTATGTCTGTTCCCAGTGCACACTCGGTTGCACTGCGCTCCTCTGCCCAGCGGCTGCATTTGAAGAACGTGTGTTCGACCGTGTCTTCTTCATCCTGACAATAGTCGCAGAATAAGTTGGTTTTTCGGTTCATGGGGTACAAGTATCTGTTAAAGTGGCCGTGTCCGGAGAGCATCTGTGTAAGATAGTAGTTATTCTCACAATGTTTCCCCCTTATCCACTGTGTCATATCTCCTATGGACCTGCACGTCCACTTGCCTACTGTGTCGTTTCTCCATCTTCGTTCCCATGTCAGGAGCGAGTGATCGCGCTCCTGCTGTCTGCTGCTCGATGCGTCTTTTCCACTTTTTATCCTTTCATGGATCCTTTTCCTCTGTATGGCTAGGATGTCGATGGGAATTATCCCTGCGATCACCATGACTGCTCCTTCGGAAACCGTGCGGTATGCACAGGCAACTCGTAGAGCAACCCGTCGCTGTACTTTTGACATTTGTTCGCGGTATTTCTCGATCTTGACCATGTCTGCCCAAATCTCTGCTCCGTAGAACATAATTGAATACATCACACTCATCATGATTTTTCTCTTCGAGCTTCGGGGGCAGGGTATATTTGGCATGAGCCGCGAGAGCATTGCTACCATTGTCGCTGCTTTGTCTGCTGCTTTCTTTATTTGGGGCCCAAAGGTCAACTCCGCGTCTATCATTATCCCCAAGTATTTCACCGCTTTTGTGGCCACAATGTTGGTGCCGACAATTTCTGCAATGAACGGTTCCGAGAAGTTTTTCCGTCTAGTGAGAACAACTATTTCCGTTTTTTTTTGGGTACGAGCTGGAGTCCGTGGTCTTCCAGCCAGTCACTGACCCGCCTTGATACCCGTCCTATCAGTCTGCGCGCCTGTTCTTCGACCTTTGCGGTTATCACTGCGACGATGTCGTCAGCAAAACCCACCAATTTTGTCTCCTCGGGCATTTCCATCGTCAAGATGGCGTCACAGACAACGTTCCAGAGCGTGGGGCCCAGAGCAGAGCCCTGCGCTACTCCTGCGGTAATCCTCGTCAATCTCGGGCTCTCCGTACCCGGCGTATCCGGGCTATCCCTCAGATAGTTATAGATTATTCGCATGATATAAGGAGGGATTTCGAAGCGTTTTAACATTGCATCGAGTATGTCCTCGCATCTAACGGAGTTAAAAGCATTTCTCACATCAAGCGTAACCAGCACGCATGCTCTTCTTGCTCTGGCATTGCCTTGCCACGCCTTCTCTGGCTCTTCCAGAACTTCTTTGATGGCTTCTTCCGTCGATCTTCCGCTACGGAGCCCATGTTGGTTCTGCGCTAGCCCTCCAGCGTTTTCGACAGCCACATGGAGTCGATTCCGGATAAGCTTCTCGAATACTTTTCCTGTGGTGTCCAACATGTAGAGCGGCCTGTAGGACGACGGGGTAATAGGCGGTCCCTTACCTTTGTCTAGCAGAACAAGCCTCTGGACCTTCCACCTCGAACTAAAGCTACCCGTTTGAAGGCAAGCATTAAACATATTTAGCAGTAGAAAAGGGTGTTCCTTCGCTATAGCTTTTAACACCCCCGCTGGAATGCCATCTGGACCAGGGGCCTTTCTGTCGGCCAGGGACAGTACAGCCTCCCGTAGCTCCTCAACAGTAAACAATGGTATCTCCTGTGGTAGGGGAATTATCATGCTCCCTTTTTCCGGGTGTTCTGGAAAAAGTTCCCGCACTATGTTCTCCATCATCCAAGGCTCTTTCGCTTCCTCGGGGTGTAGTTTACCCATCTTTCTTGTAACTATTTGGTACCCGAGTCCCCATATATCCTGGTCGACTTCATTGCATACTATTGTAAAACACCGTGCTTTGCTTTATTTTATGGCAGCCACCAGAGCCTTCTTAGCCGCCTTGTAGGCTTCGTTTTCTATCTCGCCTTCATTTCTTCTGGTTGCTCTCTGTGCTACACATCTCAGGCTTTCGCTCTTTGTCCGAAGTTCTGCGATTTCGTCGTTCTACCAGTACACGGGGCCCCCTTTACAAGACCCCTCTTTATGGATCTTGCGAGATCGCTTCGGCATGGATGCGTTGCATCCATCTGTTATCAGGCGTATAGTACGCTCGACCCGTGCTTCTGCTTGCTCTTCTGTGTTTGCTCGTTGTGTTTCTTCTTCTAGCAGGCTCTTTCCTTGCGAGATTACCCTAGAAAGCGACGTTTGACTGAGTTTTGCTACGTTCCATCCTCTTTTGCTTCAGTTATCGTTGGTGGTGTTGGACCTTTGGTTCTGCCCTCTGATTCTGAACTTGATGTACTGGTGGTTGCTACCGGAGAAATCCTCGAGCACCTGCCACCCACTCACTGCTTCTGCCATATTCGGGGTTGCTAGGGAGATATCGATAATCGTTCCCCGATTCCCGCTCCGCCTGAAGGTCCGTACGGCTCCTGAGTAAAGGACTGTCAGGTCCATTCTTGATGCCATTTTCGATATCTCCGCTCCTCTGCTACACGTACACTGCATCCCCCACTCAGTGGATTTGGCATTAAAGTCCCCTGCATCGAGATTTTTCCCTCCGATGCGTCTTATCTCTTCTTCAAGGTTGGCTAGTTTGTCGCAAAAGTTCCTATACCCTCGTCAGGTGATACGTAACAGCTTATGTATGTGCGTCGATTACTCGTAACCCACACGAAGCCATTCCTCACTCCATAGCTACTCACAGGAATTTTTCCAAGGTTCTTTACCCAAATCGCCGTTGTGTCCATCGTGTCCCTATACCATCCAGGTCCTATTGTTCCCTGGGTGTATTGTTCACTCACTATGACCAGATCAGCTTCCATTTCATATGCCCGCTGTTTGACTATGTCCTGGGCCAGCCTGCTCCGTTGTAGATTCATCTGTAGGACTGTGGTCATGGGCGTGCATTCTTGCGCCCTATACCCTGATACGCCTTGCAGCCGGTTGAGCCTGGCACGTGATCGTCGTGGCTCCCGTCTTCTCGTTCTGCACACAAATAGCATGTGGGTTTGCCGTCGCACTTGGCTACCTGGTGTCCCTCCTGGCCACGTCTCCAGCACATTTTGCATCTGTCCACCGATTTGCAGTCTGCTGCTACATGGTTAAAGCCGTGACAGCGATAGCACCGCTTTACTGAAGTTTTCCGTCTGATTCTGCGGCTGACCCACCCGATTGTTATGTGGGTTTCTTTTTCAAGTTTTACAGCCACGATCTCATCTAGCTCGACAAAGGCCATTTTGCTTACCCATCGGTTAGTTTTCGTTATATAGATCTTTATGTCCCTTGTGTGATCCCCCACTACTTTCTCTAAAACCGTCCTGATCTCATCCTCTTCCGTCACTGTATCCAGATCCTTTATTTCCATCTGCGCCTTCGCGACCAGCTGGCGCACATTTCCTGCTTCACCGATTATCTCGCTGAGCCTATTTCCAAACTCAATCCTTCCGTCTTGTGATGCTTCCAATTCTACGAGGAGTTCTCCTTTCCTTGTTTCCCTGATGCTTTTTATTTTAACGCACAGCTCTTCTGGGTTTATGCTCGTTCGGATTTGCTTTAGCACCTCAGCGTATTTTCTGCCCGGCGCTGGCTGTATCACGATGGCCTCCGGGCGAACCGTCCATCGTCTCTTTCTCCGTGTCCAGGTCTCGTCTCTCGCGTTTGCGTTTTCTCCCTTTGATTTTGGTTCTGGAGGTGCCTTGGGTTACTTTGCTTGTCGTTTTTCGACTTTCGTTCACCCTTCTTCATCCTCCCGTTAAATATTTTTCTTGGGCCTCGCTTGTTTGTTTGCCACAGGGCTAGAAGTCTTGTATGCCGGCCTTTTCTTTGCTTCCGGGGTCAGAAGTGTTTGCCCCGGACTCGCATTCCTGCGCCTCACTAGGTCCTGGGCTTGAATTGCCCTCCTCGCTCCTATTCCCAAAGCATTGGGCCGCTTACCCTTCTATGTCTGCCTGTTCCGTTTAAGTTCCTCAAGGATCGCTTCAGCCTTCTCCAGGCCCACACTTATCTCCTTAAACATGTTTTTCTTCGTCTTTCGGAATTCAGTCATGTCCTCAAAAACTTTCCATAGTGCTTCAATCTGTTTATCTTGCGCCCCTATAGCCACCACGTTGATGCGTTGTTTGACAGATGATTCACTGCTGAGAGCTCCCTTCTCCGTGGGCAGCTCCTTCGTTGAGACTATCGGGGCCTCGCTTCGCACTTCCGAGAAGGCAGGTGCCCCAGTGCTCGAGCTTGCTACCTCCGCTAGACCATACGCTTTCGCCTCTTGGAAAGACCCAATCCTCTTTCGTGGGAGCTCTACTATTTTTTCCGGAGGCGTGCGAGGAGTTCGGCTTCCTCTGACGAACGGGTTTACGTCGCATCCACTTAGCGTCTTCGCTATTTCGACACGAGTTTTGTCGACTTTCTTGACGCGTCCTGAACTCGTGTTTACCTCCAGGTCACTTTTCGTCTCCATGTTCTTTTTGACGCATGATTGGCCCTCCCCAGAATCCGTGGGGCCGGTGCCGGTCACCGGGGCTTTCACTCGTTAGGAACCGGCAATGAGATTTCCCTTGCTAGGGATGTTCACCTGGGGTATGTTGTTTTTGTCACGCTGCATGTTCATTTTTTCATCGTTGCTGCTGGTTTTGGTCAGCCCCCTTCATTTATGTTTTATTTCCGTGGTGTCTGCCATAGCTGACAGGCGTTCCTCTATCTGCCACCCGGGGAGGCGCCTTATAGGGGACCAGCAACCCCACATGAGCGGATCTGCAGTAGTAGTAGTAGTAATAGTAGGAGTAGTGGCGAGACCCGCGAGACGATGTATGTTATCATGAGGAATATGCACTATCTGTCTGGCATATTCCATGGCTCGTTTAGGCCAAGACAGGCACAAGAAGCAACTTGAGAGATCCGACACAGTGCTCGACGATGATCTTCCTCTTACCGCTCAAATTTCCCCTTTCAGCGGCTAGTCGTCGAAGAATTGTCGTGTGCCTTCGAAAATGATTCTTTTCCACGTTGTTCAGACTCACGTTTTCCTGTAAAACGTTTAGAGGACACTCGCATATACACCGTACGAGGGCTACATCTGCTTTGCGAAAAATTGCACGTCGTTGCTCTTGCTTCAGATAACACAGCGCTTGAAATATAATTATTTGCTTCTTATCGAGAGGTCCGCGCAACGCTGTTATAAGCGCATTACTGGTCGATCGCGCGTCGCATCGCGAACCTTTATTGCTTTTTGAGGCACGTAAACGTAATGGTATTGGTCATCGGCAAATATACAGGCGCGAAAATGACAATTATCAGTCGTCGATTGCTGCAAATCGAATAATACATAGCCGTGCGGTGCAGCTGTTGAATCGAAGTATACCTCCTGCAAAAATCTTGGATGCTCGGAATATACCTGACGTGCTAGATGTTGGATTTGTGCGCGATCTTGCAGATTTTTGAAGACAACGATATTATTAGTGTTTAAGGAGATATCGCGCTGCCCGTAACCTTGATGGAAGAGATTTTGAGTGATAAAGATGACACTAAGGTTTTTATGATGGCTATCTTTGGTGAAAAGATCGACCACGGTATTGTCGATGCCTCACGCATTATATCGTCAATGACCTCACGTTTAGGCTTTGTATCATTCGAGTAGTCTGCTGCTTGCGGTAAGCCCTCGCGAAATTCGATTTTATCACCGTACTCTAAATATCCGGACTGCAACTCTTCGTAATAAAAAAGTATATGCTCGAACGGGACATTCGTAATTTCGCGCATGTATTTAAAGAATTCTTTGACAAAATATGTTTTACCACAGCCCGTAGGACCACTTATCATGGCTGTGCATGGGTGTTTCCAACGTGTATTCATATCGACAAGTGTCTATCAAAATAAATCAGCTGACCCTTAAATAAGCTTATACCGCGACGGCTGCGGCGGCGGCTACGCCGCTAATTATCAGCTTATGCCGCGGAGTCACCGTCGCTGTCGCCGTCGCAACCGGCGCCGCCGCAGCCGTCGCGGTATAAGCTCATTTAAGAGTCAGCTAATTATCTGCTCGTCCTGATAAGATGTAAATCAATATATTTTTTTTTAACATATTGTACACACTAAATACGATACATGAAATTAAAGACAAAAAGATTATTTTTAAATACCGCTAATTCACCCATAAAACTATTTACTTTTCGCGTTATACTAATTAGCGTATTTCACAATAGCCATACGGTACAGTAGAGTACTTTCCCTACCGCTTTCGCTTCGTGTTAACAGATTCGCATGAT
Organism: Cylloceria caligata; assembly: GCA_963942595.1. NCBI lineage: Eukaryota > Metazoa > Arthropoda > Insecta > Hymenoptera > Ichneumonidae > Cylloceria > Cylloceria caligata. Next base: position 60,403,672 of record OZ012704.1, on the reverse strand, counting down.
TTCGTTTCTTTACACGTCATTACCTGATGAAATTCCGTGCGTCGAAAAGCGTCGAATTTAAAAATAATCTGTACGCTGCTAGACCCTGTCACGAAGGAGCGTAATGCGTCACAATTTACGTGACGGCTATCCGCAACGTTTAGAGTGATACCCTTTACTTTACATTTTTCAATAATCGTACAGTCGGGTTTACGAACAAGGTACGCGTAAAATTTTGATCCTCTCAAAATGAACGAAATTATATAACTACCAGGCCCGTATTCGCTTAATTTATACCTGAGATCTGCCAGAAATTGACCGATTGGCGGTTCATACTCGTTGCCACCGGGGCGACTCGCGTTAATACAGGAGTCCGTATCGCAGTACAAGATTCGCCGCCCGAGCCCCGCAAGATAACTGTATAGTTTTAGGCGAGCCTGTGCCGTTTTGTATACTGCAATCACGGCGTTTGTTATCGGGGATGGTTGGATAGCATCGCGGTTGCTAACATAGTTCACATGCATGATCTTGTGCTTAACCGGTAGCATTCCCGCCACCTTAATCTCCGGACTCGTTAGTAAATTCATTAGCTCCGAGCGCGTGAAAACGATAACGGTTTTCGTGAGATTCTCGCGTTGACCAAACTTTCCCCAGAATGAATTGAGCGCCAATTTTGCGAGCGAACGTAAACCCGGATTTGACTGCAAAGCACTTCGCTCGAGATATACACCCTCAGACTTCTCGTACAACGCTTTGAAACGCTCTATTGCTTCCTCGTCATCGTTACACTCTGCTGGCGGTCCACTCACCTCCTGTTTTATTTTTAGGAGTGTATCGATGTACTCGGCAAAATGATCGCTGCATCCCGTTGTCGAGTAATACTGCGTAACAATGTATTACCAAATTTCATCGATACGCGTCACCTTTTATCCGATTGACACAGCTTTTCTCAGCTTGTCTACGACCCATGGGCCATCAAACGCTCGCTCAGTCGTGTCATCATGTGTGCAGCCCGCGGATGTGTCCATGCTTGTACAGCACGTTCTACGCAGGGGGAACAGTAGTTTCCCATGCATGCGAACAGGCAGTATTGGCATATACAAATCGCGTGGTGCTACTACGGTGCACTTCACGAAACCCTCGACGATACTTAGATCGTTTTCAAGTCCTACGAGTTCTCGTCACTCGTTACCTACGTACAATTTCGGATGTCCAACGGGATATTTTCGATTCTGACACACCCATGGATACAGCGAGCACCCATCCACATAGTGTATCTGCTCCTTATTCGCGACAGAGAGATTTTTCAAAGCGGCACGCTTTTATATATTGATATTCTTCAATACGCTATTTCTCTCTTTCTTTCTCTCTCTCTCTCTCTCTCTCTCTCTCTCTCTCTCTCTGCATATACTGCAGCGATTTAATGAATACGACTAACCAAAAAGACCGCCGCACATGATCACTTTACAAAAGCAAGAAACTATTTAGCGATGGTGATATAAATGTAAGACCCCTCATGTATTAAGTTATTGAGTTTCCCTGATGAATGTCATATTGTTTTCATATAATTTCAACGCACTCGGCGATAAGGAAAATTATCAAATTTCGTCGACGAATATTATTTAGTTTACATGACACATCTTATCTTTATGTCAAGCTATACGTATGCACATACGTGTACGAGAGTACGCAAGTGCTTTGGGATATATTTGCTGCTGCTGTTACTAGGCTGTTAAGGAGAATGCCACAAATATCAAAGGATATTGGTGCGCAATTTTCAGTCGTATGATTTGCAGTATCAAAAGGAAAGGCGATGCAACTAAATGGTGGGGGTAACCTGTATAAAATGGAGTATGAACACCACCGACGATCTATTCGAAAACAATCTACGAGAAAGCAATAAAAATAACAAATAACAGTGCTACGTCTCACACGGTATCACCATATATAGCGAACCCCGTTATGTCCGGTTTAAATACATAATTTGGTAAAATAATTGTCGCCGGGCTCGATTTGAACTCTGCGTGTCTTACGCCAATGGTGAAAATATCGTCGAATACTTTTACCGGAATTACACTCAGGGCGGACGAGTGGCGAGTGTTTAAAAGTGATTTTTCCCACGTACAACGATATTTCGAAACTCATGGGGCTGATGCCGAGGAAATGTGTAATACCCGCATATAGCACACAGCGCATTACACACTTTTAACCCCGTGTTACCAGCACAGAGCTGTCTCCTTTGGTAAAATAAGCGGTAGTGCTGATGAAAAATACGAGAATTAAGAGGAATCTGGAGAATCGAAACGGAAACGCTTCCGAAAATACTCTCCAAACATTGTTCTTCAGCGGCCAACATTTGATATGCTCGTCGAAATAAGTGGAAGAATTCATATTCATATGCAGGCTCTAGAGAGCAAAAGTGACACGATTCAGCGGTGTATGATCGAGGTGGTATCTCATGCTCGTGAAAAGATAGTTGTCAGTGGAACGTCTCATGCAGCAGCGTATGAGACCATCGGTTCCAGGGAATTCTTTCAAGAAGCGCTCGAGCCCATCACGACCTTGCTGGCACCGGAGGATACGGAGCTTATGAGAATTATTTTGTCCGAAATAATTATGCTGTACCGTGGTCATATTGCTGATCATGCATCGGGTGCTGCGTTGCAAACGCAATAATTCTCCGTATGTGTAGCTATTTGTGATAAAGATACAGTTGTAAATAATTGTATATAATGTACATTTCGCGCGAAATATTATAAAGTATACACTGAGGACAGTCATAGAGAGAGAGAGAGAGAGCGAGGGAGAGAGAAAATGTGAGCTATCACAGTCCTAAAACCGAAGCATCATCTAAGGTCTGCGACAAAAAGAAGACGGAGCTCTCGTCTTTATTTTATTAACACAGCAGATCATGGAATACGTGCCGATGTCGATTAGCAGCGAAGCAGCGGAGCTTGGTAAGTAAAAAATAATAAATAATTAAAAAATCGTGATTCAAAAGGATGTAATATTTATTTTTAATTATAAAAAATAATGTCTTGCAGAGCGAGCAGCCCCTGCATATAAACCGATACCGAGGGTTCGTTTTTCGTGTTATGGAGAGCGAGATGAGGATATATACACTGTACAGATAGATCTAGCTTCGGGACAGAAAAGTATCACCCTCCATCCTCATCCGCAGTTGACGTCGGTGGCAGCAGATCATCAACGCTGCCAACTTTGTATAATGAGACGTGGCATATCAGGTAAGACAGTATCGATTGATCTGTATACGTTGCTTTTATTGACCAGTGCATTCAATTAAATACTTGTTTCATTCTTTTTTCAGAAGTACTCTGTGATGACAACACCCATAGCGAAAAATAATTTAAAAGCAATATTACGAGTGATAATACTAATTAATTCCGTATAGCGATAAAAAGAAATTGAACTGTGGACGAATCTCCGAGCGCGGATTACCGTGTGTGCAGCGCTGTTGCATACGGCGGTAAATGTGTAAAGTGCTTTCCATAAAACATTGATAAAATTTTTTTAAATACCTGATCTTATTTTGTCTCTTATTATTATAGCGTAATAATTAGAGAATTATAATTGAAGTCTCTCTCTCTCTGTGAGGGATCATATTCTATGTCTTTTACTGCAGATCAAGCGATTGACGATGAGCACAGCGCACGGCTATACATGCTCGAAAATCGCTTTCGTTGAATTCAAAGTGCTGAACACCTAGTTATGATTCATAGAAGATTGTTATCTTTATTTCCGTGATACTTTCTAGCAGCATCTCAAGCATTTAGTCTGTCTTTGGCATCCTACATGCAAACAATGGAAAGCAATATGTATCCGCGATACGGCAAGGAGATTTTGAGCGACGCGTTTTGGTGCCGAGTTATTTTAGTCGAGAGTGTGATGAGCGTGTTCCTGTGTACACAGGAAATATGCGATGCGTACGACGAGCTGGATGAGCTCTTACGCAGTGTGTATTTTGTGGTGCGTCGAGGAAGGCCCGTTGGACTTGCCGAATTCTACATCGGAATGTCCTGTATTGTGCCTTGTTTTAATAGAGTTGTCCGCGGCGAAGTGGTTTACCCGCACTTTGATGGGTACTGCCAGGTGTTATTAGTCGATTTCGGCGAGACCATTTACATTGACTGATTTCACCTATTTCATGTCTTGAAATAGTAGCGATGTCTTGATCGCTGTCATGATGTGACCTCTTGCCGGAGATAACGCTCCGCGGTTTCGATAAACAAACGAGGAACGCGCAGATGTGGCAGCGGGTATTATAGAGGCCCTCGGTCATGAGATAGACATCGGCTGCGATATCGATGCCGTTTTGATGAGGACGTAGGAAGGAATTAAAGAGACGGTGCTCTCTCTCTCTCTCTCTCTCTCTTGGCGTTGGAAACGAAAGAAGCATAGAAAATTTCGAGAATATCGGAATAGAGAAACTCGATAAAATAGTTAAGGGACTCCCGAAGAAGAAAGGTACAGAAGAAGGAATATCAAGCGAAATATTGCAGTTGGCGTTCAGTGCAATTGAACAGGAGTTTTTTGATGTAATCAATGAATCCCTAAGGGGGGGCTGTTGTCCTAATAGTTGGAAAACGTCCACGATCATACCGATACCAAAGATAGAGAAAGTCAATAACGCGAAGGATTTCCGGCCAATTAATATGTTGCCACTGTACGAGAAGTTCCTATCCTTGGTAGTAAAGCGTCAAATCGAAAAGTATTTGGAATCAAATGAGGTTATAACAGAGCATCAGTCAGGTTTTAGAAAACAATTTTCGTGTGAAACGGCGATTCAAACCGTGATAGACGAATGGAAATTAAACATTAGCGAAGGAAAAATAGTAGGAGTATTGTTCATGGACTTAAAACGAGCATTTGAGACAGTGGATAGAGAATTGTTAATAGAAAAAATGTCTCAATATGGAATTAGAGGTAAAGTGTTAGATTGGTTTAGGTCATACTTAAACAATAGAACGCAAAGAGTAAGGTTTAATGAAGAATTTTCTGAAATTATTACAACGAAATACGAAGTACCACAAGGATCCGTATTAGGGCCTCTGCTGTTCATTATATATATAAATGATATAATTGAAATATGACCAGAAGACTGTGAAATAAAAATGTTTGCTGATGATACACTAGTATATGTTACTGGAGACAGTAGTGCGGAGGTGGAAAGAAAGATGAATGGGGCATTGAACATAGTGGAAAGATGGATGAATAGGAACAAACTGAAAATGAATGCGGAAAAAACCAAATATATGATTGTGAGGAGTGTAAGAAAAGAATTGAGAGGGAATATTGTATTGAAATGCAGGGATGGAACCGAGTTAGAGCGAGTGGAGGTAATTAAATATTTAGGTGTAATGATATAAGTTACGATTTAAAGACCACTGTGAGTATATGTTGAAAAAAATAGGTAAAAAACGAGTTTTCTGAACAGAATAGGACAATATATATCGGCATACACCAGATGTGTCGTATATAAGGCAATCATAGCACCGCACTTTGAGTATTGCACAACACTGCTAGTGGATATGGGTGAGACAGAGTTGAATAAACTGCAGATAGCGCAGAATAAAGCGATGCGAGTCATATTGCAATGCAGCCGGTATACGAAGGTAGACGATATGTTACAAGCGGTTCAGTTTATGAGTGTGAGACGGAGACTGTATTATAATGTGTGTATATTTATTTTCAAGGCTGTTAAGAAATTATTGCCGAAGGAACTGACGAGTAAATTCCAAGTTGTTAAATCTAGAACGAGTCGGGAAACGCGTCAAGCGGAAAATATTGTAATTCAATTGAGAAGAACGAGAAGTGCGCAAAAAAGTATGTTTTACGAAGGAGTGAAAATGTGTAATGCGTTGCCAGTAGAGGTTAAATGCTGTGTAAAACTAGTTCAATACAAGAGTATGTTAAAAGCATTTATTATAAGCGAAATTAAATAAGTTCAACAGAAACGTAAGATAAACATGTAAATTATGTACATCAAATAGTTGAGAAAGCTATCAATCTGTCTCTCTCTCTCTCTCTCTCTCTCTCTCTCTCTCTCTCTCTCTCTCTCTCTCTCTCTCTCTCTCTCTCTCTCTCTCTCTCTCTCTCTCTCTCTCTCTCTCTCTCTCTCTCTCTCTCTCTCTCTCTCTCTCTCTCTTTCTCTCAGAGAGCCTCTCTCTCTGCCTCTAGAGACGTTGAGACGTGTGTCAAATGTGCTCCGTCTTTGAGCCAATTTTTTTGGTGAAATATAAGTCTATAATAAGGATAAGACTATTACGAAATGTGCGGTTTTGTGTAATGAGCATTTAGAACGATAGATGATTCTCATAGCTATCGGGATCGCGGTATTGTGAACAATTTTGGATATTAAAGTTCGTGTGAAAGTGGTGACGGCGACGATCCGCGCTGCCACGGTGACACGACAATAGCGCATACCACGGCATTTGTGCGAACACGGACGAAATGGATAGCACGACTGAGTACGATGAATATCGTTGTTCAGCGTGCAAAAAAGCTATAAAAAGTCAGGTAGTGCGATGCAAGACGTGCCCGAAACTGTTTTATCATCCGGGATGTGTGTGTAAACATAAGGTGTATGATAAAAACAGAGAACTAGTGCCATGTAATGGTCCATTCGATAAATTCGTAGTTGACGAAAGTCAAAAGACGTTGACACCTGGTGTAGGTAACAGCAGAGATCGATCGGGTTCGACTGGATCATTTACTGGAAGCAGAGGTATTAGCATGACGGCAAACATCGAAGGAAAAATAGACTGGTTGGTGAAAAATGTGAAAGAAATAAAGGACGAAGTCGCATGCAAGAATGAAGTTAGGGTGATAATTAAGGAAATCGTACAAGAAGAATTGAAGGGCATGAAGATCGAAATAGAAGAAATAAAAAAGATGATACAAGGAGGAGTTCTAGATACAACAAGGGAAGTAAAAAGAACCTATAGTGGAGCAGTCAAAGAAAAGAAAAAGGAGACGGTTATAGTTATTAAGCCTAACGAACAACAAGAAAGTGAGGCCACGAAAAAGAAGATCAAAGAAAAGATAGACATAAAAAACATGGCTGTAGGAGTAACAAGGTTAAAGAAAGGCAGTAATGGAACTGTGATTTTGGGCTGTGAAACGACTGAAGAAATACAAAAGCTAAAGACCATAGTACAAGAGAAAATGGGCGAGGGATTTAAAGTTATGGAAACAAAACAACAAAAACCAAAAATTAAGATCGTTAACATGGAAGTGGACGAACTAGAGCTGGCGGATGATGAGCTGGTTGAAACAATAAAGAAACAGAATGCAATGGAAGAAAAGGAAGGAAGGGAGATGAAAATTGTCAAAAGAATAAACAAAGAAGAGAGACACGAAGGATCAGTAATAATGATAGTCGATGAAGGAACCCACCAAGAGATACTGAACAAAGGTAAGATCAGCGTAGGATGGAGAAAATGTCCGGTTTACAACCACGTCAATGTGAAGCGATGCTATAATTGTTGGGGCTACTATCATATAGCCAAGAATTGCACTAGAGAGGAAACATGCCATAAATGTGCGGGAAATCACGAAACGAGTAAATGTACAGCGACGAAAAACAAGTGCATAAACTGCATGTTTAAAAACCAAGCATACAACTTAGAGATAAACATGGAACATGATGCATTAGATCGGGAATGCCCAACGTACAAAAGAGCAATCCAAGAAGTACTATCCAGTCGAACTACTATCGATTTATTATTTGCTAATAGGTGTGCACAAGTGCAGGTGGAACATGAGCCAAAGATAACGGATCATGCATGGATAAAAGTCATATTAGGTAACAGGAAGGAAAGGAATGAGTATAGAGAATATAAAACAAGAAACTATAGTAAAATTGATGTGAAGGAATTTACACGGATGTTAAGCATTACCACAAGACAAGTTCAAGAGGTAGAAGTAAACCAAAGAGCAAGGATGCTCGTTGATAACATAGTAGGTGCTCTAGATAGGTTCGCACCCAGAAAAATAGTGAAGATTCCAAGCGTATGGGAAGGAAAAAAATGGTATTCAGAAGACATAATAGTAGCTGCAAGAAGAAGAGATAAGGCATACGGAGTAGCAATTACTACTGGTTTGGAGGAGCATTGGCAGCAATTTAAAGTAGAAAGGAATGCGGTAGTTAAATTAATAAGAGAAAAGAAGAAGGAATATTATGAAAAGATGATAGACGATAATAAGAAGGATCCGACAAAAATGTGGAAAACGTTAAAAGAAGTAATTACAGGAGAATCAATGGGTACTAGAGAAGTAGAGAATATAGATTTTGAGATATTGAAAGACATGATGGGATGTAGTACAGCTGATAAATTTAATGTGTTCTATGTGCAAAGTGTTAAGAATATAGTTAATTCAATACAAAGGGATACGTCTGGAAGTCCAAACCGAAGAAGAATTATAACAGGGATAAGGATGAACAATAAAAGTATAATGGAAAACTTCAATCATATTGAAATAAAGGATCTGGAGAAGATAGTGATGGGACTCCCGAAAAAGAAGGGAACGGAAGAAGGAATATCAAGTGATATACTAAAAATGGCATTCAGTGCAATAAAAGAGGAATTTGTGGAAATAATAAATGGATCCCTACGGGAGGGATGTTGCCCGGACAGCTGGAAAACTTCTACAATTATACCGATCCCAAAAATAAACAAAGCCATAAAAGCAAGTCATTACAGACCAATTAACATGTTGCCATTATACGAAAAAGTGCTAGAATTAGTAGTAAAAAATCAAATTGAAAAATATTTAGAAACCAATGACATCATAACGGAGCATCAGTCAGGATTTAGAAAGCAATATTCGTGTGAAACGGCGATTCAAACTGTTGTAGATGAATGGAAAGTGTACATTAGTGAAGGAAAAATGGTAGGAGTAATATTTATGGATCTAAAAAGAGCGTTTGAGACAATCGACAGGGATATATTATTAGACAAATTATACCAATATGGAATTAGAGACAGGGTATTAGAGTGGTTCAGAACGTACTTAAGTAATAGAACACAGCAAGTTCGATTCAATGATAAATGGTCTGAAGTTATTCCCAACGAATATGGGGTACCGCAGGGGTCAGTACTAGGGCCGTTGCTATTTATTATTTATATAAATGATATAGTTAATTTGTGTCCAGAGGAATGTGCAATAAAAATGTTTGCTGATGACACAGTGATATATGTACCTGGAAAAAGCAGCGCGGAAGTGGAGAGAAAGATGAATATGTTATTGAGTATAGTAGAAAAGTGGATGGAAAGAAATAAATTAAAAATGAATGTAGAGAAAACAAAATATATGATTGTCAGCAGTGTAAGGAAAGTCGTGAGTAAGAATATTGTATTGAAGTGTTTGGATGGAACGAAACTTGAGAAAGTAGAGTCAATAAAATATTTGGGTATCATTATTGATGACAAGCTACGATTCAAAGACCACTGTGAGTATATGTTAAAAAAAATAGGGAAAAAAACGAGCTTTCTAAACAGAATGGGGAATTATGTATCTGCGTATACGCGATGTGTGATATATAAAGCAATCATAGCACCTCACTTTGAGTATTGTGCAACACTGTTAGTAGCTATGGGTGAAACAGAGTTGAAGAAACTGCAGATCGCGCAGAACAGAGCAATGAGGGTTATATTACAATGCAACCGCTATACGAAAATAGAAGATATGCTGAGCGCGGTACAATTTATGTCCATAAGGCAAAGATCGTACTATAACGTTTGTACATTTATCTTTAAAGCCGTGAAGAATCTACTGCCAAAAGAATTTAAAAATCGGCTACAAATAGTAGGAACGAAGAGTGGTAGGGAAACAAGGCAAGCGGAAAATATAGTAATACAATTTAGAAGAACGAGAAGTGCGCAAATGAGTATGTACTATGAAGGAGTCAAAATATATAATGCATTGCCAACTGAACTGAAAGGTTGCGAAAAAGTAGAACAGTTTAAACGAATGTTAAGGGAGTATGTTGTGTCAACAGTAAAGTAAGATGTATGTAGATGTAAGAAAAATATGTAACACTGTGTATAAAATAGCTGAGAAAGCTAATAAACATCAATCAATCAATCTCTCTCTCTCTCTCTCTCTCTCTCTCTCTCTCTCTCTCTCTCTCTCTCTCTCTCTCTCTCTCTCTCTCTCTCTCTCTCTCTCTCTCTCTCTCTCTCTCTCTGTGTGTGTGTGTGTGTGTGTGTGTGTGTGTGTGTGTGTGTGTGTGTGTTTATATTATATTATATACTATATAGAGAAGGTTCCGAGAAAAGGCATTTACGCATACCAGAAAAGTAATGAGGGACTTGACCGAATGGCAATACCCCCTAAAACGTTCCTCCTCTCGACTGGTTGTACCCCCCTACTGGAATCGCCGCAAGGCATTACTTCGCGGGGGGCAGTCTACGCCTCAGCAGGCCGTCCTAGCTCTTATTCGAGATTTCTCTTTTCAGCTCTTCTGAAAGTATCGAGCTTCTCGACTATGGATGTGGCAAGTGTTACCACCGCGTCCCACCCGTTCTGTGAGGCGAGCATGCTCCTCCCCATACCCTCAGGAGTCGGGGGGCTTCCTGAGGCCCGATAGTGTTCCCGTTCCTCCAAGAATTTTGGGCAATAAAAGAGGGCGTGTTCCACGTCTTTCGTCGACACTACGGCATGATGGGCAGCCCGCGCTTTGGTAAACGCGGATACGGTGTAAATAGCTGCGGAAACAGCCATGTCCGGTAAGCACCTGCGTCAGATTAAATTTGACGAATCCGTGATTCCTGCTCGTCCACTTGATCACGTTTGGGATGACGCAATGGGTCCACCGACCCTCGCCTGCTGTATCCCCATCAGCGCCGCCATTCATATGTGATCCTTCTGAACCATTGGCTGCGCTCCTGGTCGATGGCGTCTCCTCCTGTACGCCTTACTTAACAGTACTTTTTGACACTCTCAGCGTGCTAATAAATCTATGGGGGAAAGTCCCGCGACCACAGAGATAGCGACGTCAGACACGGTGCGGTAGGCCACCCTTAGCGCGGCTGCCCTGCAGGCCCGTCGGCAAGTGGCTCCATAGCTCGCGTGGTTCCTCAGGGCCTCAGCCCAGATTGAAGGCCCGTAAAGAATTACGGAATTCACAACCGAAAAGAGAAGGGACCGTCGTGGTTGTTTGGACCCTTCTATGTCAGGCATGCTTCCCACGAGTACACGGGCCACATTCGATGCTTTCGAGCCGGCGTTCAAAACGTGATCTTTGAAAGACTGCCGTGCGTCTATAGTGACCCCAAGGTACTTGATGGTGTCCACCGTATCGATCTTCGTGCCTTCGACCGTGAAGGTGGCATACATCGTCTTTTTTGTGCGAGAGATGAGCACCGCCTCGGTTTTTTCCGACGCCAGCTTTAGCCCGTGATCGCTCACCCAGTCGGCTGCTCCCTCGATTGCGTCATCTCCAAGATGTTGCAACTCGTCAATACTCTTTGGAATAGCGATAAGTGCAACATCGTCTACGAATATCACTATTGATATCCCGTCTGGAAGCGATGGCCTAAGCAACCCGTCGTACAGGACGTTCCAGAGCAGGGGTCCTAGAACCGAGCCCTGAGGCACGCCTCCCGTAATGTTGTAGGAGTGCGTGCCATCGTCGGTGTCATAGAGCAGGGTTCGGTCTGTCAGGTAGCTCGAGATGACCCTTCGCAAGTAGAGCGGCATTTTAAGGTGTTCCAGCGCGTCCATGATTTGGTCCGATCTGGCTGAGTTGAACGCATTCCTGATATCCAATGCGATAATGGCACACATGCGCATGGTGTTGCGGCTGCTACTGACGACGTTCGTGGCTAGTGCCACCACTCGTTCAACGGGACCTACTGTTGACCTTTCCGAAAGCCGAACTGGTTATCAGAGAGATCTCTGGCCAGTTGTATGGCTGCTTCTAGCCTGACACATATCACCCGCTCGAAAAGTTTGCCTGCGCTATCCAGCATGCACAGTGGTCAGTACGAGGATGGCTCATTCGGGGGTTTCTTCCCTTTGGGGAGGAGTTCCAACCTCTGTACCTTCCACTGTGACGGGAAGATTACTTCCCGCAAACATGCGCTAAATGTATCCCCAAATATATGGTGGCATTTACCGCAGCGGTCTTTATGGCCAGGCCAGGAACTCCGTACAGCCCGGGGGAACCTTCCTGATGAAGGTTTTTTTGGCAGTCATCTTCAGCTTAGGTTCGGTGACGACTGGCGGCTCGGCCACACTATCGTCTGCCATCAAGCCAGTGTCGGACCGCCTTTCCCGGCGTTTTGAGAAGAGATGGCGGAACACTCTGTCGAGGAAAGCAGGACAGGATGGGCCGCTGTTACCCCTGGATTGATTATTCATAACCGTTTCGTACGGTCGTCCCCAGGGTTCGCGGTCCACTTGTGCACAGAAGTTCTGTCAGCACTTCCTCTCGGCTGCATTGATGCCAGCCTGGAGCTCTCTCCTTTTTACTTCATCGGCCGCGCTTAGCTGGTGGTATTACGGCCTATGGACTGCTCTTTGATACCGCCTCCAGGCTCGAAGGCACTGTCGTCTGATTTCTGCGATGTGCTCATTCCACCAGTAGATTGGTGGACGGCCGCGTGGATTGGATTTCGCGGCCATAGCGACAGCGCAGGCTGCTGTTATGGCTTGCGAGAGGCTTCGAGCTCATTCCTCGGCAGTACCCTCCGCCCTTGTTTCCTCCAGAGACCAGATCAATGTCTCCTGGTTGAAGGTAGAGGGTGCCCATCTCTCTTTCCTGCATTGACGCTGCGCATGAGTTGTCCTGCTGCTCAGCTGGAGCTGGTACACCAGAGCGTGGTGATCGCTGCCAGTGTATAGATTGCTAACTCTCCATTTCAACCCTTTTCCCATCAATCTGGGATCGACAAAGGTCAGGTCGACTATGGACGACATGCCGCCCTTGGTGTAAATGGCCGTCGTTCCAGTATTCGCGATCTGCAGCTTAAGTGTTGCAAATACCTCCAGGAGGGCGCGACCACGGCTGTTGGTTTTTGCGCTGCCCCACTCTGTCGCCCATGCGTTGAAGTCCCGCCCGATTACAACTGGTAGGCGAGAGGTCCTTGCACTGGCGACCATGGCTTCCAGGGACCCTAGAAAATGATCGATGGTATCGCTGGGCGGAAGATAGCAGCTGTATAATCTAATACCAGCCACTTCCACCCAGGTCAAACTGAGTAACGGAGCTGCCATCGTATTGGATATGTGGAGAGGTCCGCATACCCAGATAGCCGCCCTGTTGGTAGTGTCGGATACCCAGTTTGGTTCGCTAAGATCCCTAAACTCCTCGCTGATGATAGCGATGTCAGCCTTCAGCTCTATGACCAGCTGGAACAGCAGGTCTTGGGCCACCACGCAGTGGTTCAGGTTTAATTAAAGTACCTTAGCCATTGCTGTTCAGTGGCCCAACCTGCTGCGGTACTCATTTGCCTGTAGTCGTGTGGTCCACAGCTTTGTGGCCCTTCTTTCCGCATCTGAAGCACTGCCCTGACCGTTCGACTGCGCTCTTACAGATCCTCGCGAGATGCCTGATCTCATGGCATTTGAAGCAGCGCGAGGATGGTTCACGCAGACGTACCCGGTAGTTCATCCAGCCAATCCTGACTTTCCAAGCTTGCAGCATTTTTTAGCTGCTGTAGCTGGGAGCAGGATCATGGCGGCCTGAGTTGCCACTGTAGGATCGCCTGAGTCTCACGTTCCTAGGGGTCACCATTCCCGGGCCGGCCACTGCAGTGGCCTCAGTGACCTCTTCCTCAGTTGTGGCCTCGTCCATGTCTACGATGTTAAGAGACTCTCGATGGGTCAAAGTCTGAACTTCGGCCGCCTCTTTGAGTTTGGACGAGACCACCATCTGAAGCTTTTGGGTCAACGCTGGCATCAGGGCGAGAAAGTATTATCCTCCCCAATTTTGACTTTGGGGCTGCCTTGTTTGTCTTGCCGACATTATCCATCTTGGTGGTGTCCTTTTTCTTCAGCTTCTCCTTCCTCACTGTGGTCCACTCCGACGCTGGTTATTCTTGCTGTCGGGGAGGTCTTTCATGGGGCGCCGAACGCTTTGTGGCCTCACTCTTACGATTCTTACTCACTCTTATTGACTGACTGCACCACCTCTGTCCGGAAGTTGGTTGATGTTAGGGTCACCCCATCCTCCTTGAGAGGCAGTGTCGACAGCCTTGGGGCATCCCGCCACGCTGTTCCAGTCTTTCAGCGCCCTGGTGGCATTCCTCAACATATCCTTGCGTTCCTTGTGTATGTTCTTCTTCTCAAAAATGAAGTACACAAGGGCCTCCATATCTTTTTTGAGTCTCTTAAAGATTTCATCCGCCTTAGCGGTTGCCAGTTGTTGTTGGCTGGACGCAATTGCTGCTAAGGTTAGCGTCGTAGGATCTACCACCAAGATACCGCCGTCCTTGCCTAGATCGTGTAGCTGGCCCTCCTCAAAATCCTTGGGACCGACACTGGCCATCGAGGCTTTCACTCGATCGGAACCAGTGGTGGGATTACTCTCTGCATGAGAGGTACCCACCTGGGGTATATTATTTGTACCACAACCTTCCATTACTGGTTTATTTTCGAGGTTCATTCCCCTAATCTGTTGGTCCGCGAGGCTTATTTCATTTCGGCCTTACCCTTTCTTGCGAGCGAGCATTCCCCAATCCGCCACCTGGAGACGTCCCACGTAGGAGTTACAGACCTCTGTAATTTATTTAGAAATTAAAAACCGTCAAGTGTGGTTGCTTCATTAATTCTTAACAAATGAGTGAGGCAATCAGAGTTGACAAAAATTGGAGATTCGATTGTTTGAGATCTTTTGACCGAAAAAGTTCGATAACGCAGGAATTTAGGTAACGCTGACTCAGACCCCGAGTTGCGATTTGCTAAATTTCCATCTTAGAAGAAGACAAGTGGTCGGAAATTATCGCAGAAATTCAGAATTTAATAATAACGAAAAGTACATGACCGATGATTGATTAATAATTAGTTACAGACCTCCCCCTGTGGTATGTGTGTGTGTATTTTTTTTTTGAGGAGGGGGAAAATGCTTTATGCACCGTAGGGTGGCGCGAGCTTTCCCGTGTGCCGGACTCGAAGACATACCGGCTAAAAACCCACCTCCTTTCCTTTGACCTTATGATTCCTCCACGGAACCGCCGTTAGGCCCTACTTCGCGGAGGAATTCTCAGCCGTTACTTTTTCACGGCTCTTTACAAATTATTCCGATGTACTGCAAATTTCCGTCGCCTTTTCAACTCTCACATACTTCTTATGTTTCCGTCCTTCTCTTCTGGTCCTCTTGGTGCAGCTGTTTCCTGACGGCTACAGCGAAGGCACTTACCGCTTCCCACCATGCAGCGGTTGCCAGTATTGCTTCCACTAAATTATCCGGAGTTAGAACCGTGTTCAGCGCTTCCTCCAGTTCATCACGGCGATCATCAAGCCGTGGACACTGGAAGAGGACACGTTCTGTGTCTTCTGGTACCTTTCGGTAGATTGGACATTCTGGAGACTCATCGAGCTTGTACTTAAACAAGTACATTCGGAAGCACCCGTGTCCAGAGAGTATCTGTGTCAGATAGAAGTTGACTTTACCGTAACTTCTGCTAACCCAGTTGTTCATTCGCGATATAATTCGGTGGGTCCAACGTCCCTTTGCGGAAATATTCCAGCTCGTTTGCCAGCGGTCAAGGCTGCTTTTGAGTTCGCAGCTCACCGGGTTGCAGTGGTGTTGTCCCTCTCAGCTCGTGTGGGGATTTCATCACTTTCGCCAGTACATCGGTGGGTACCATTCCCGCAATGACACACACGGCGTCATCGGAGACCGTGCGGTACGCACATGCTACCCTCAAGGCACTACGTCGGCAAACTGCGGCCGCCTTTTTCCTATACTTTTCCACCTGCAAGCCGTCGGCCCAGATTGCTATCCCATATACGAGGAGTGATGTGCTCACTGAAGCTAACCGTGCTCTTCTTTTCTGCTTCGGCCCACCGATGTTTGGCATCAGCCGCGACAGGGCTGCCCCTACGATGACAGCCTTGTTACTAGTTTGCTGAACGTGGTGTTTAAAGTTAATCTTTGTATCTATCATCACTCCCAGGTCCCGGATATGCGGTTGCGATGTGATGTTATGCTCGTCTACAGTAAGTATGATAGTCTCTACGACCTTCCGGCTTGTAATTAGGACTGCCTCCGTCTTGTGTTCGGCCAGCGTTAGCCCCACCCAGATCATCCAGCGTTGGATCTGTGCGAACGTTTCGTGGAAGATCGCCTCGATTTCCTTTAAATATTAGGCGAATATGACTACCGCCACGTCGTCTACGAAGGCTACTAGCTTCACCTTTTTTGGTTGTGGTAGCTTCAAGAGTCCGTCATACATGATGTTTCACAGTAACGGCCCTAGTACCGAGCCTTGGGGGACTCCCCCGGTGACTCTATACTCTTGTGGGCCAGCCTCTGTGTCCTACTTCAGGAACCTGCTACTCATGTAGTTCATCACTATCCTTTTGAGGTATTGCGGCACGTTTATATCATGTAGGGCATCCCAAATGCTGTCCCATCTTGCAGAGTTGAATGCATTTTTAATGTCGAGTGTGGCAACCAAACAATACTTCTTTGCCCCTCTTTTCTAGCGCGATCCAGCTATGGCTTCTTTAGCGGCATTTACCACCAGGTTTTTCGCGTCGAGTATCGAGCGGGACTTGCGGAATACATATTGGTTATCTGCTAGGGCGTTTCCAATCGCAGTCTCCAGTTTGTTATGGACGATAAGCTCTAGGATCTTGCCAGCTGTATCCAGTATGCAGAGCGGGCGGTAGGACGAGGGTTTGTCGGGTGGCACCTTTTCTTTGGGCAGTAGCACGAGTTTCTGCCATTTCCATGTAGCCGGGAAAACTCCTTCTTTGAGGCAGGTGTTATACATGTCGACGAACATCTCCGGCGCCATGCTCATACCAGGCTTGAGGGCGACATTAGGTACTTTGTCCATGACTGGTGCCTTGCTTATTCGCACTTTAGCGTAGGCTTTTACCAGTTCTTCCTTGGTAACAAGTGAGATGTTTCCATCGTCCCGTCGTTCGACTTGGTATTCATACTCTGGCTGCTGAGGAAACAGCGTCGAGACGATCTTCCATAGGAGGTCAGGACATGTAGGTGTAGGCAACGACTGACTTTTGAGCCGTGTCATCACCACCTTATATAGTCTCTCCTATGGTTTTCCTTCTACCTCGCTAATCAGCTCATCCCAGCATTGTTTTTTGCTGCGCTTGATGGCTTTGTTTAGTTGGGCTTGCGCTTTCTTGTGCTTCGCTTCCAGTAATTTGGAATGCATTTTTTCGACGGGCCGTTTCGCTAGCCGTCTCGCCTTATTACACGCCGCCCGGAGGGTGGCTATGGTGTCATTCCACCAGTACACTGGTAGGCGCTGGCCTGTGTCTCGTTTTCTAGTCATCGTGGCATCGTATGCGGCGGTGACTCTTCTCATGACTATTTCCATCTTTTCGGCTACATCGCCATCCTTGACGATATCGCTCTC
This sequence comes from Cylloceria caligata, assembly GCA_963942595.1. Taxonomy (NCBI): domain Eukaryota; kingdom Metazoa; phylum Arthropoda; class Insecta; order Hymenoptera; family Ichneumonidae; genus Cylloceria; species Cylloceria caligata. Next base: position 60,386,114 of record OZ012704.1, on the reverse strand, counting down.
CAGAGCTAAGCGAAACAGGTTTTCTTCGAACATGCTCACTCTCCAGCTGATAGCATTCGTTCTTTTCGGCCTTGGTTCAGTCCGGGTCTGACAGTGTATTTCCCACATAATAGCACGATGGTCGCTGTTTGTTCACAAGTTTGTCACTTTCCAGCTAACATTGTCCCTTGCAAGACAGCTGCTGACGAAGGTCAAGTCCACTATTGAGTTCGACTTGCCTCGACAGAAGGTGGGAGAATCACCACTTTTTAACAGAACCAGGTCCAGTCACGATTCTGACTTCCAATAGTACTCGCCCCTTCTGGTTCGTCTTCTTGCTGCCCCAATCGACAGCATAAGCATCAAAATCCCCAGCTATAGCTGCAGGGTGACGGCCTCGGGTATCTCTGCTCATTCTGTCGACGAGTTCCTCGAATTCTTCGGATAGCATGCTTGGCGGCGCGCAGCAGCTGTACAGTTGGATGCCGCTGACTTTTACTCGTAGGAAGCCCGATTCTGGGTTTTTCATCGTCTCCTGGATTGGCGACTTGTGGCAGGACCAAATAGCGGCCTTACCAGAAATGTCTGCCTCCCAAGGTTTTTCATCAAGTCTTCTATAAGGCTTGGAGAGTATTGCGACGTCCGCTCTAACCTCTCGCACCATCTGCATGAGCAGATCCTGTGCTGCCTCACAGTGGTTGAGGTTAAGTTGTAGTATCCTCATTTACGTTTTAGGATCAACGCCTGGAGTGTTAGTATGAGGACTGGACACCTGGACCCAGCCACATGCCCACAGACTTTGTTGCCTTTCTCTTCGTAAAGCAGACAGTGAGCGTCCCCTCCGCACGCGTTGATCTCGTGTCCTGCAACATCACATTTGACACAGTTATCGGACCTATCCTTGTCACTCCTACAGTTCCGCGCCGTGTGGCCGTACTGCCAGCATTTGAAGCACTTGGTGGGTGCCATCTATTCTCGCACACGGCACACCACGCTGCCTATGCGTACTTTCCCTGCGTCTATCGCTTTCTTCGCCGTATCCCCAGCAAGTGTCACCACCGCCGTCTGGGTATCCCCGTATGCCTTTTTGATGGACTTGATCGCGTCAGGTGTTATCTTACCGTTGGTGCAGAGTTGTTCGGTGAGAGCTTCGCAGATCTCTTTCTTAGTCGCCACTTCATCGATATCTTTTATCTCGATATTTATCTCTTGTGTTTTACTTTTGACCGTAGCCTCTTGTCCGAGTGCGCCTTCAACTACTGCGCGCAACTGAGCAGTCTTTTCGGAGCTATCTTTATCAAGGATGAGGATAAGATCACCTGCAGCTGTTCAACGGATCTTGCAGACGTTTTTGCCAACCTCCTCAAGTGTGGTGTCCTTCTTAATTCGGCTCAGGATTTCGGCGTAGCTCATCTGCTCATTTTTCTCAATCACCAGGGCATTCGGTAGAGCAGGCTTCCTCCACTGCTTGCGGGGTTTCCTTCCCACGTCTAGCCATTTGGCCCCTTATCATTTCTCGTCCCCTCATTCTGCGAGATCTGCATCGGTTGAGGTTCCGGCAGGTTGTTCTACTCCCTCCTCCTCTTCTGGTGGCTCTTTGATGGCCATCATAGTTAAATATCAAAATGTGTGTGTGAGAGGGTGGGAGTACTTTCGAATAATCATAAGACAGGACATTCAAAGTTTCGAATTTATTTACAGAAATTCACAAGTAGCATCCAAATCGGTCTGTACAAGTTTGTATACATGTATTTTTATTACAACCGTAGCCCTTTATATTACTGTGTTTTATATTTTTCACATGTTTCTTTTTGCGATTTGAATATTTTACTCGTTTGTAGTATTGTGCAGCTATGCGATCATTTTTTACTCTGTTTGTCGTAAATTCTTTATGAAAATTATCGAGAGTATAACCACGAGCCATAAAATTAAGAAACATAATACAGAATTCGCCACATACTTTAGACTTAGGTGATTGAAGGGGCTGCATGTTCCACTCATAGCTTCGACAGTTTCTGCGTAGACGGTTATGGTGTTGGTTGACGACTGGGGGAAATCCATAACTATCGTAAAAGATTTCATGTCCATTTTTGTCAACGTAAGTGGCAACCCAATGTCGCCCAGGTAGATTATGGTCGTCTGTGTTTAGAACCAATGCTGCAGGTCTAGAATAGCGACTCGGGATGCGATTTGCAGGGAATACTCCTTTCATCTGAGCAGATACTCGTTGTAGAACGTCTAATATCTGCAGACTATTCATGGTGTTTACACAGCTGCTATTGACGCCTAGAGTGTGATTGACGATGCTGTTGTTGATGATAATGGTGGTTGCTCTAGTTGGTGTTTGTGCGTGATACGTGGCGGTGGAGGTGGTTGTTTAGCAGTCGGTGAGACTACTTGTTCGTCTCTACCTTGGAATAGCACAGTTATTTCACCGTTAGCCCGTACAGTTACTCCGTGCAACGGTGACTTATCACTGTTGCATGATAGTACAATATCGTTTAATATATTCTCTACGTTTTGTGATTTATCAAGAGTATTTTCTTTATTTAATACTTTGTTGTATGGTTGGCTTTGCTGATTTTTAATAGGTGTTGATTTATCGATAGGTTGTGAAAAAATAGAGCTAACTGCGTCGAGCTCCTTAAACCTGAGCCACGGACGTATTTTTGCCACGTTATTTAGAGCACACTTTACATCGTCTTCTTTCGAAATACCATGATGAATACAGTAAACATTGCAACTTGTTGATAAGTCGGGTGTCAAATCAAAGACATACAGACAAAACTCAAAATGACCCTGCGGAACAGAATATGCTGTCTTTTCTTTATCTTCCTGCGCCATCGGGTTTTGGTGAAATCCTGAGGCGACATCCAAGGTCGTTTAGTATTGGGCTCGTCCCAGCTGGTCCAATATTTCGGTTATATTAGGCAGTGGATATGAGCCTCCAATGGTGGCTTCGTTTAACTACCAAAAATGCACCACTACGCGCATTTTCCTCACTCCGGCGGCATCGGGTTTCTTGGCCATGATCAACAGCGGAACGTTCCATTAGCTCCTGCTAGGCTGGACTATTCCTTCAGCTAGCCTGGACTATTCTTTCTGCTAGCATTCCGTCTTTCTGCCTCTCCACTTCTCTTCTGTGGGTCTCCGGCAGTCGGTAAGGGTGCACTTTAATAAACTGCACCGCTTCCTTTAGGGGTATCTGGTGCTGTACTCTGTACGTGCATGGCAGTCTATCCACGGCTAGGTGGAATACATCCTCGTATTCCCTCGTAATGTCGTCCAGCGCTTTGCGCTCCTCCTTATTGAGGTTCTCAGTATCTAGCTTCTGATCTAGTCGCGCGAAGTAGTCAGCCTCTCGCTCCGCGCTGACGGTGCAGATTTCAGCAGTCGAGGCCCCGACATTGTGACCCACTGCTGCTACCTCAAGCGGCTCGAGTTCCACTACGGGACGTTGCACTTCGACCGCCCGCTCGGTCGTGTTTATAAGGTTTACTGCGCAGCTACTGCCGTGCGGCGGTGTGATACAGGCACCCATAATTACTCCATCCCCGAGTTTCATCTTATAGACGACCGTCTCGCTGCGTGGCGGCAAGGTGATTCCTGTCGATCCATCCAGGAGCGGCATAGTGCCCAAACAGCTTGAGAATTTCGCCGTGCAGGATATCCGCGTTGTGGTATCTTATGAAATCGATACCAAGTAGTCCGTTGACTCTCAACGGCACATTGCTTGGGAAGATGTGGGACCGATGCTCTACTTTCAAGGCAGTCGTCTCGAGTACAATCTATGCTATTCCGAGAGAAGTGCATTTTTTACCTGCCACCCCCTGCAGCTCTACAATGCAGTCTTTCACCTCGGTCTCCGGTTATATATATATATATATATATATCGAAATCACTGGCAGTGGTGCTGGATGCCGGCAGCGTAACCTGAAGCAGCTGCAGCACTGTTTTCTTTACCGTATCCACAGGTCTCTGCTGGGCAGTATGCGTGTTCATCCTCATCGTTCCGAGCGTGCGAGTATATATAGAGGCTCGAACCAACCCTGCAATTACCGTGTTCTTTGCGTTTTTGTTGCCTGCATCTTTCGGACGTCGGGGCTGTTGCGATACCTGCGCTGGCTCGCTCCTATTCTGCGATAACCTCTTCCGGCAGTCGTTCTATACGTGACCTTTCTTCTGGCAGTAATTGCAGATTATTTCCACGTTGTGGATCGACTTGTTTTCGCTGGGCATCGGTAGGCGCACTCGTCCCGACCTCCGGGTGCAGTCATATGCAACGTACCCAGGTCTTCCGCAGGTAAATCAATTTTACTATTGTGATACTCAAGCTGAGGCTGAGCATGTTAGATTGCGTCCGCGTCTCTTCGAACCGCGTACGCCTCTGTTGTTGCACGGTGAGCGGGTAGTCTTCCAACCCTGCTCCTCCTAGTCATCGCTGCAACTCGACGATTTGCTCTAGTAGAGAGTGGATGAGCTCGTACTCAACTGCACCTACCTCGATTAGCGTGCCGGCCAAGTTCCTTCTTGCCGACGGTATATCTGCCTCCTGGAGCCTGAGTTCGCGGTCGAGCTCGCGCTGGCGCCGCTCGTACTCACGCTGCAGCCTTTCGTACTTACGTCGAGCTCTTTCTACGTTGCGGTGACTCCGGTTGACCGCCTCTAACCACTCTCGCACGTGTTCGGGTAACGGCCGCGATGTCGTACCGGTAGCTGTCGGAAAATCTACGCGATCTATGGTTCGCAGGTGTTGGATCTCCCGCTCGACCATATCTTCGGTGATATGTTCCGGAGTTCGCTCGCCGGTAGCTATATTGAATGGGTCGTCACTGACAGTACTGTCGTGATCCCCAAATAACGGACTTCTAAGTGGATTTACGCAGCACTGAGCTGCCAGAAGGCCTGCGAGGGCCTCTTGCCTGTCAGTAAGTCCCGTTGGCGAGGGATCCGAAAGCGCCCTGTCCGTCCTGAACGCGATGTCCCCGACAGTTGCAGTTAAACCTGCCGCGCAGTCCACCCCCTCGCCAGATAACGTAGTTTCTAACGAATTACCCCTACGTTTGGGTCTCACGCCTCTAGTTTCCGGCATGTGGCGACTTTCGCGGTTGACTACTTTAAAATAGTCTCACTGAATACCTCGAGAAAAGTTTTTCCCCTAATTTTCCCTTTCAATATTTTGAATCTTAAGTGAATTTTTTTTCTCCCGATCTAGCGCAATCGACTGGCTTTGGCTTTACAGCTATATGTAATAGTATAAAGTAACCGCCACTTACAAGAAGATGGTCTCGTAGACGATCCTCTCCATTGCGTAGATCTGGGTGCTGTGGACTTGATGTCCTGCAGCTCGATAGATGGTCCTTGACGTCCTTCCTGGCTGGACGCACGAGAGTATCGCCCTCCAACTGGCCTACCAGCGGTCGACGGTTACTACGAGGAGACGGGAGTACATCACGTTCTTCAATTTCACGATTGCTTTTGGCACGCTTGCTCCTGATATTCTCGTATAAATGGAGACGCCCGAACAAAATTCGGTGATAGGATGTTTGAGAAATACGAGCGTACCACTCTTATATCCGGATAAATCAGATCGAAAGGGTACATTCTGAGCGACATATGGGAATGCGATTTTGACTGATTACTCGAAAATTACGATGAAATGTTGTTATACGTGAACAAACACTCCATGATCAAGCAGACGCCTCTTGAACTACGCGACGCATTCTTTGGCGGTCGAACGGAACATTTTGCTAAATCTGTATGATGTCACGGATGGAGAGCAGATACGTTATGTGGATGTGTGCTCGCTGTATCCGAGGGTGTTTAAGAATGGACACTTTTTCGTTAGGCATCCCAGATTGTACGTGGGTGACGAGTGTCAAGAATTTGTAGGTCCTGAAAACGATCGAAGTGCTGTCGAGGGTTTCATGAAGTATGTTCCAGTAGCACCGCACGATTTGTATCTACCCGTACTACCTATTCGTATGCATGGAAAACTATTGTTGCCTCTGTGTAGAACGTTCAGTACAGACATAAACACATCCGCGAATCGTACACACGATGACGCGACTGAGCAAGCGACTGTTGGTGCTTAATCCATTTTGGGGAAAGTTTAGTCGACGTGAAAATCTCACGGAAACCATTATCGTTTTCACGCTCTCGTAGCTCATAATTTTTTTTAATCTTGGCAATGTCTCGACTCTTGGTGTAAATCTGTTCCACTTTCTTTTAGAGCCCATGAATTTACTAACGAGTCCGGAGATCGAGGTAACCGGTATGCTTCCGGATAGCGATGCTATCCAACCCGACATCAAACGCCGTGATTGCAGCACACACGATGGCACGTGCTTGCTTAAAACCACAATTATCTTGACGGTCTCAGGACGCGAATATTGTACTGCGATATGGATTCCTGTATTTATGTTCGACGCGAGAGTAGCGACGAGTATGAGCCACTGATTGGTCAATTTCTCGGAGATCTTACGAATGAATAAAGCGAATATGGGCCTGGTAGTTATATTAGTTCGTTCATTGCGGGAGAACCAAAATCTAACGCGTAGCTTGTTCGTAAACCCAAAGGCACGACTCTCGAATGAGTGTTAAGTAATGGTTATCACGCTAATCTTTACGAACAACCGTCACGTATATTACGACGCGATACGCTACTTCGTGACAGGAACTAGGAACGTACCTATTGTTTTGAAATTCGACGCTATTCGAGGCATAGAATTTTATGGAGTAGTAATGTTTAAACAAACAAAATCATGAGAGCCTTAACACGAAGCGAAATCGGCAAGGGAAGTTCTCTATTGTACCGTAAGGCTATTGTAAAATACGTGACTTAGAATAATTTTAAAAATGTTGTAATACAGGCTTATGTTTTACAGATAAATTCACGGCATTTTAAACTTAACTTTTAGTTTAATTTCATGTATCGCATTCGTTGTATACATTACGTTAAACGATTTAAAATATTTATTGATTTGCATTAAGCGGTTATCGGCTCGTTCGTTTTGTGATGCCATTCGTGGCGGTACCAGTGTCCTATTCACCGTTCTCTATTGTTCTGACTTTCTCATCGTTGATTTCTTTTGTTGCGTCTATTTTATCGGGTATTTCCATTTGTTCCGACTTCTTGTCTTATAGCAGTGAATAATATCCCTTAGTTACAGATTAGTTAATTAATCCTTTTATACGCGGTCATATGTTTCTTAAGAGTGATAAATCTAAGCGACAAATGATTTGACCAAATTTTTTTTTGATGGAGAATTTTTGGCAGTTTGCAGCCCGGTTAGAGTCAGCGCCACCTAGATCCCTGTGTTATCGATCTCAGAAAGATCTCTAACAATCGAATCATTAATTATGTTTGTCACTCTGATTGCCTCACTCATTTATTAAGAATTAATGAGGCAACCAGACCTGACGATTTTTAACTTCTAAAGAAATCGTGAAAAAATATTGCCACTTAGTCGCATTTGTCGCTTACATTTATCACTCTTAAGAAACATATGACCGCGTATAAAAGGATTAATTAATTAATCTGTAACTAAGGTGTATTATTTGACATTCAAAATAAAGATCGTGAATTGATGTTGCTAGAGCCGCGGTGGCGTAATTGGTAACGTACCAGGCTAGAATTCTGGAGTTCCCGGTTCGAACCCGGGCTGTGGCAATATTTTTTCACGATTTCTTCAGAAGTTAAAAATCGTTAGGTCTGGTTGCCTCATTAATTCTTAATGAATGAGTGAAGCAATCAGAGTTGACAAAAATAATTAATGATTCGATTGATAGAGATCTTTCTGAGATCAATAACACAGGGATCTAGGTGGCGCTGACTCTAATTTGTCATTGTCCGACATTTCGGTTGTCGATTTTTTCATCAAGGGTAGCTGTTACGTCCTGGGTCTCCAACCCCCTTTGTGAATTTTTGAATTTTTAATAATTTATATTCGATTTATTATTCATTCTTTTGCTAACGTCAGCGTTCACACGCTGGCCGGCGAGACGCGGAGCGTCGGCGTGATACGTTGCCATCCGCTAATAATTTGCTTAGGTCAGCGTTCACACGCTAACCAACGGGACGCGGCGCACCGACAAGACGCGCTGCGCCCTGCAAATAATTATTACGCGTGCCTTCTGCACTGCTTTATTCATTTTGATTAGTTAGTTCTTCTCCGGGGGCCGACCATGACGGTCGATCCTCGTCATATCATACCTGTATCCTATCATTTATTTTTAATATCTTCGTATATGCCTTTAATATTAGTGGTTTATAAAATGTTTATTCCAATGCGCGCTGTTTAATATCTATTGCTTTACTGGTCCGGTGATGAAATGTTCGTGCGCGCCATCTATTAATTATTTAATTGTTTTAATATACATAGTGGATCTATCTGTACTCCAATAAACTTTGTTTAACTTTTTTAATATACATAGTGCATCTATCGGTGCTCCAATAAACTTTGTTTAACTGTTTTAATATACATAGTGGATCTATCTGTGCTCCAATAAACTTTGTTTAACTGTTTTAATATACATAGTGCATCTATCGGTGCTCCAATAAACTTTGTTTAACTGTTTTAATATACATAGTGCATCTATCGGTGCTACTGTTTTGCAACACTCAATTTTACGATCGTGTTAAACTATAAATATATACTTAAATAGTGATTGTCCGCGCAACCAATGATATTGTGCGCGTCCCAATAAACACTGTGTAGTATATATCGAGAGACTATTACAATTACATTTATTGGTAATTGTTTCAATACCGTTTTAACGTCTAATAATGCTACGATTGTGTTAAATTATAAATATATTTACTGTTTTAATAAGTGCTTCTGTGCTTCAATAAACCTTATTTATTTAAACCACGCCCCTCACCAGCGTGCCCCAATCCCGAGGCAGCATATTCTGTCGCAAAATGGGGAAAATAAAATATTATTCCTTCGTTGCGTCCATTCGTTAAAGCCCAGGACGTAACAGTAGCTTTTATAAAAATCTCGGTATCATCCTCACTACGTAAAATCTCTTCCATCAGGGCGAGGTACTAGTAATGTGTTTGTAATGGCGTTACACAGACCTCTCGATAAATAGCAAATAATTATATTACAGGCACTGTGTTATCTGAAGCAAGAGCAACGACGTACAGTTTTGCGTAAAGCAGATGCAGCGCTCGTGGGGTGTACATTCGAGTGTGCGTAAACATTTTGCAGGAAAACGTGAGTCTGAACAGGGCGCAAAAAATATCTTCGGAGGCATGCAACGATTCTTCGACGACTAGTCGCCAAAAGGGGAGCGGTACGAAGAGGATCATCATCAAGCATTGCGTCGGATATCTTAAACTATTTCTTGCACCTGCCTTACACTACCTGAGCAATGGAATATGCTAGAAAGATTGTGCTTATTCCTCATGATAACATACATCGTCTCACCGGTCCACTACTACTACCACTACTACCACTACTACAGAGCCACAGCCCTCGGTACAGACCACCGGTACACCGTTATCACGCCTCGACCGAGCTGAGTGAAATTTTTAACTCACGCGTACAAGTGTGAGAGAGACAAATGGGCACCGTACCAGCGGGTTTTACATCGTTATCTTCACTTGGTCGAGTACGACAATACAGGACCGAGTATTCTGACAAAACGAAAAATGGCAACACTCGGCAACCGCAAGGATAAAATCGATGACGTCTTAATGATCGAAATACAATCTCGCTAAATGAAACGCTTATTGTCGATAGCGTAACAAAAAAATATTTATCTGAAGCAATACCATTGCTTCGCAAGTTGCTTTGCCGTGCAGTCCGTAAAAAAACGACATCGGATAGTAACGGCGTTGTTTCCATCAGCGGTAAAATAATTCCAAATTCCAATATCGTTGATCTTGTTAACGATGCTATGTGTGCTAGAAAACGCGAAAAACCCGTTGATCGATCTCACTTTGCCAAACTCCTGCGAACGATACAGATGCCCCGTGAAATTATTGGTAATTCAAAGTTACCACACGCATCTACACCTACGTCATCCTCGACACCGCAGCTGCGTCTCATTTTATCGCGGGATAGTGATAGCAGAAGCAGCAGCTACGACGATACCGCCCACTCAACCACAGACAGAGATTTAATGCTCGCGGCGGGCAACGACATTGTCGACAGGCAGGAGGGGAAGAAAGAAGAGGACAAATAATCGGAAAACAACGCACAAGTAGAAAGCCGACGTCACCCCAGCGATTATCAGTCCTCCGGACAGACAGAAAAGACAAAGAAGAATAAAAATCCATTGAACTGTTGATCGTTTAAATTCTGAAAATGCTTGGAAAAATCTATTATGACGCCGCTTATCCTGCATCCTATTCTTGAACAAGACATTTGGCTCAGATGAGTCGGAGAGTGTCGAGAAAAAATGTTTTATCATGGCTCGAGACACAGGGTTCATTTAGCATCCATCCTCCCATTCGACGACGATTGTCAGGTCGTATATGTTGAACACGAGTAATATAGACAATGTATGGGAGGCTGATTCTGCTTCTTCGCTAGATAGCTATGTACAATGGTGGGTATGCAAATCTGCTTGTTGTTATCGACGTCTTTAGCAAAGACACGTGGGTCGAGACTTTGTATAGCAAAACGAGCGCACACGTGGCTCGCGGTCTCTCTCGCATATTCGCATGCAGTAACAACCGTCACCCGAGCAATTGCACACTGATCAAGGCAAAGAATTGATCGGGGCTCCATTTCAACATCTTCTGACGATACAAAATATCACTTTTCAAGCTCTTTATAATCTCAATATGAAAGCCTCGATTGCCGAGCGCTTCAATTGCACTTTAAAGGAAATAATGTGGCGCTACTTTACATACGCCCGAAATAAGCGGTATATCGTTTTTTCACAAAAAAGCTTATATGCTTATAACCACACTAAACTCAGCGGGACGCGTATTCCTCCGAGCGTAGTGCCCCTAGAAAACGCTTATATATCGCGAGAAAATCGGCGTTACGATCGCAATACGAGAAAACTTAAAAACCTAAATAGAGTGTTGGTGACTTCGTGCGTATCAGTACAGCTAAAGCGGCATTCGCGAAAGGATAGGCAAGCGTTTGGAGTAACGAATTTTTCAAGATACAACGAGTATCTGTGATTCAAGAATCGTTTGTGTATATTTTACATGATCTGAATATGAGCAGTATGACTATGATTTGTCGGATTAACATCTTTTGTCACAGAGACGCGTAGATGGAGACCAATAACCATCTGGTGTATATCCATGTATAGACCCTCTCTTGGAGAGTATTAATAAGTTACCCAACGTAACTGGGGATCTGAGCTTTAAGTCGCTTTATAGCGATCAGGTCGAAGTGGCGCGCGTATGCGTCGATCCACGATCTTACGACTTTCACGTGACGCCAGCTATCCCAAGGCTACTTGGATTCGAGGTAGTGGCTTGTAGGTCTGTAATGATAGAACCGCGTTGCGAATACACCGCGTCGAGGCCTGCATCTCACACTGATGCTATTCCAGTCAGCATGTTTCTACACTTTACTCTTACGAATTTTCCCCATTGATGCTGACAATATTCAATATAAGAGACGATTTTGGTAAGCCATTCGAACAGGTAACGTTGATGGTTACTCTATATTTTAAAAGGCACAACGAATGATTACTTCGCTATAGATGATGTTGATGACATGCAGCATGGGTGGAGCCGTTGCCAGTTTGTCGATATGAGCTATGTTTATGTCGGAACGCTTAATCGACAAGGACACTGTATAGCTAGCTTTCTCGGGGGGGGGGGGGGGGGGGGGCAGATTCGTTGCCTATTAGCACTTTTAAAGTAGAGTGTTAAAGCAGTTGGAAGAGAGGCATTGCGTGCCGGTGTAAATGTAACCGACAATATCCTCGATAAATGCATAGCAGTGAAAGATGCTATTTGCTAGATTGCGAGAACCTGTCAGTAATCTTCAACTCAAGGCCTCTGGAAAAATGGATAATCTTATGCATGGGTCCGGTTATAGAAAGCGCAAAATTTCGTGAATCGCTCATTCACTGACGTAATTTGCGACATATCTCTGGGAAAAAGAAAATTGTGATCAAGAGAAAAGTAACAAACAAGAAGAAGAAGACCCATCAACGAATGGTTGCACATATTTTTGGATGGCTAGAAAAAAAGCTTGAATTATTTTCACTCCTATTGACGCAAACAACAATCAATGGCTCCAATATGGTGTATTCAAAATTAATTTCTTCGCTAACGAATGATTCTCCGGTTGAATTTCTTATTTTTGAGCAAGGCGATGAGTATATTGATCGCGTGTATACGATGCATAGCCTCAGAGTCAAAATAACATCTCGTACGGAAATTGCTACGGATACAACGCCAAAAGTATGCGTTGGCCCTGTAAACAGTCTCCTGCATTCCATGTTTAATCAAGAGAATGTATACTTGAATAAAAAAACTAGTTTCACCTCTGAATAAAGTCTATGCTTATTTAGAGTACAAAGAAACACTTTTGACATAGGGTTCATTACGTTTTGGCGCGACCATTTTGGCGCCACCGTTTTGGCACAAGATGTTTTGGCGCAAGACGTTTTGGCGCAGGGACGTTTTGGGCACGGGGACGTTTCGGCGCGCAAGCTAATCCAAATAAATCCAAACATAACTAAACAACACACACAACTTACACTAATTTTTTACTGCAACGTACCTATGCAGGGAAGCAACATAATATGAAATAATAAATAGGCCATGCAGAAATTTAAAAAACACGAAATGTCAGGAACGTACAAGAAAAAGACTAGAAAAGTAGAGGATATAATTAAATAATCATTACAGCAACAAGTAAGCACTGACTTATTAATGAAGCAGAAAGTTATTGGCTATACCAGACAAATATTCCATTATCGTCCTGTTGGAAAACTTCCGAGTAATTTCGACAAGCCTTGCATCGGCTTCCTGATGATTTTTACGCTTGTAGGGTGGATGAATTCCACTAAAAAATGCAGCGTATTGTGCATCCCTGGTTTTTTGGACGTTTCTCAATCCATCAACAAGTTCCCATATCGATGGGTGGCAGACATTAAGTTCAGGCTGAAGTACACGATGTGCAGCTTCAGCATAATTGTTGGTTCGGTTGTCACCCAACAAAACTCTTTCATAAACCGACCATTCATTCGGCGAAAAAAGCGGGCTTGAACGGATGGACTTTCGATCGACTCGTCCAATGTAATTAACCTATTTTTAAAGTGCATTGTGTGTTTGATACTTTTGGATAATCAGCTAGCGCACGGCGATCGATATTCGCCGTGCGTCGACCTGTTGCTGTGCTCTAGCACGCTGCGTTCGGTTGGGCCAGAGATAGCCAAGGCAGGGCTTCGCGGAGCCGAGGCTGTGCCTCGTAGGCATGTCGCGTTGAGCGAGAGGATGTCTCTCTCGCTTGACTTCGGCTTCGCTCACCGGCCATCTCTCTCAATTGACTTCAGCGCCCAACGACGCTTTCGTATCACGCTGCCATATTGGATATTTCGGCACTTACGTGAAAAACCCGCATCGAACAGCGCACGCCTTTGCAAGGCTCGGACAATTTTCACATTTCTCAACCGGATCATCTCAACTCCTTCTTGCTCACCAGGACTCAAATTAAGGTAAGAGTACACCGTCATAATTTAACAAAATTCACTGACGGTGAGGAGATTCATAAATATCGGTACATCAACATAAAAGGTCTCACCCATTGACGTGTGCTGCAGCGCGGGCTGCACCACGTTCTCACTCAACCTGTAGCCCACTCGATTAATATAATTGCGTGTGTTTCACCAATTTACTGTACTTTTCCCCAATCAAAATGTACTTAACCACTGTGTATTGTGTGGTTGAACGGCGTCGGAGGTTGCAGATCGTGCCGTTTGATACAGTCGTTCTCCCATCGGTTCAACTCACAAACACAAGCTCAACATTATCAGCAACCGCACTCGCACACATTCATGCATCGGTATTAACTCATTAAGCAAGAAAAGCTCTTTCGTAAGCTCAACGCAACACGCAAGCACTCATCAATTCCAATCACAGGGATCGGTGGAAGGCACTCAACGCAGACACATGGCTCGGATCAACTCACACTGTGTTCCATATACACCAGAGACAAAGTCACGGTACTGGCTCACATTCTCAACACGGTTACTACTCACTTGCCATCTTTTGAGTCACCAGCTCATACATGGCCTCACACCGCGGAGCTGAAGCTGGCGGATCCTGACTTTCTCACACCACGACCAATCGATATCATAGTTGGAGCAGACATTTATGGACAGGTTATTAAACCAAATATTCTCAAGGGCACACCATCTTCGCTTATTGCACAATTATCGATATTTGGGTGGCTCATCATTGGACCAATTAACTCATGCCAATCTGACGCACGCACTGTTTATCATGCTACTGTGCAACACGATGATCAGAAATTACAGAACGTGCTCACAAAATTTTGGATTCAAGAAGAGCCACCAAAGGACACAGTCGGTCAACTCACACCAGAGGAGCAGGCGTGCGAGGACCATTTCCGCGACACACATAAGCGTCATTCTACTGTCCGATACATTGTTCGGCTTCCTCTTATATCTTCACCTGCAAATCTGGGACATTCATACTCGCGGGCACATCAGTGTATTCAGCACACAATGCGGAAAATCTAAAAAAATGCTGAATACGGTCAGCTCTACTCACAGTTCATGAACGAATATGAGCAACTTGGTCACATGGTGAAGGCTTCGAAATCATCTACAAGTAAAATTCAATACTATCTGCCTCACCACGGTGTACTGAGACCAGACAGTATTTCCACCAAATTAAGGGTGGTATTCAACGGTTCTAGCTCAACATCTTCTGGAAAGTCTCTTAATGACATCATGCACACTGGATCTAATTTGTTGCTCAATATTTCGGACGTTCTCATCTGGATCCGTCATCACAGACACATCATTGCCACGGACGTTACCAAGATGTATCGTCAAATTCGTGTTCATCCTGATGATTGGAATCTTTAACGAATTTTGTGGATTGATGCTCAAGACAACCCTGTGCCATATCAATTTACAACAGTGACATACGGTACAAAGGCTGCGCCATTTTTGGCAGTTAGAACTCTCATGCAGTTTACCGAAGATGAAGGTCACCGGTTTCCTCTCGCTGTGCCAGCTATCACGTTTGGCGGTTACGTGGATGACATCTTTAGAGGGGCGGATTCATCTCATGAACTCATTGAAATTGCTCAACAGCTCAAGGACTTGTGCATGGCGGGCGGTTTTCCATTCGTCAAGTGGCACTCGTCGGACCACACGGTTCTTGCTAATATTTCATCGTCATCGACAAGCTCAGCTATCTCAATGGACGACTGCGAGACCAAAATTCTTGGTCTGACTTAGCTTCCTAATGAAGACAAGTTCACATTCTCATCCCGGTTCAACTCAACTTAGAATTAATGAGGCAATCAGACCTGACGATTTTTAACTTCTACGCCGCGGTGGTGTCATTGGTAACGTACCAGGCTAGAATTCTTGAGTTCCCGGTTCGAACCCGGGCTGTGGCAATATTTTTTCACGATTTCTTTAGAAGTTAAAAATCGTCAGGTCTGGTTGCCTCATTAATTCTTAATGAATGAGTGAGGCAATTAGAGCTGACAAATAATTAAAGACTCGATTGTTAGAGATCTTTCTGAGATCGATAACACAGGGATCCAGGCGGCGCTGACTCTAACCGGGTTGCGAACTGCCAAAAATATTCCATCATAGAAATTTGGTCAATAACATTGTCGCTTAAGATTTATCACTCTAAAAAAACATATGACCGCATATGGATTAATTAATTAATCTGAATAAAGTATATGAATTTCCGATAAGCCCACAACCCAGCGACCCTTTAACAATATTTCACGCGGCAATTGATTTGTAAAATGTGTTGTTGTATTTTCGGGGAAATACTTCATACTATTGTTGCTCGGTAGAACAAGAAAAAAATTATCCTCGTCATACATTTTCGCGTGAACGTTTGACGCTGGTATCCACGAGTTAAATTTTGCCGAAAATCCCACCCAACTCACGAAAATTTGTTTTTTCGCACCGTGGTCTTTTGTCCGTAAAACTTGATCAATCTTTAATTCGTTATTCTTCTCCACACGCTTCTCATGAACACTCGTCAATTATTCGGGGTAAAATAAACCTTCAATAGTCTCGTCTTCGAGATCGCACAACACATACACATACAAACCCTGGCGATGTAAAACTTTTTTGATACGGAACATTTCTTGTAACCTTCTTCGAAGGTGCTTTTAGTTCTACTGATTCGAACGTAATCTCCGGGTTTGTATTTATACGTTGTGAAATGTCTCTTTTTACATCACTTCACAGCACTTATTGTCATATTACGCATCGCTGTATCGGCATTATATAGCGTTACGGCAGACGGTTGCATTTTAATGCTAGAGTGTATAGCATGATAGTAGGCATTGTAACGTGGCAGAATATTCAGGGTACGTCCTCCTCGCTCGACGGCTACCAGCACGATCGCACAGGGCTGTAGGGGATGATTTTCGTGTCTTATTTATTCTTTATTTTTATTTTTTTTCTTGTTTTATTTTTTTTCATATATATAATGCGATTTATACGACCGAGGGACGGAGATTGAGTACGAAGAAGAGGAGAGCAACACATCCCACAACGGAGGGCTTCGGGATTTGGCCTTTTATCTAGACCGATATTTCACATCTTTCTCTGTCGGGATATATCATTGTCCCGCGCGACGTACCAAATGATACGCGGCTTTCTATCCTCAGCCGCCGCCGACCCACGGAAATCTACATATCTCAGGGAGTCATCTGCTGGACAACGCAACGCTGGTATTGTCTGTCGCTGATTAATACATCGTCCAGCTGAGGCGCTAGTTGCGGTTATCGTGCGACACAGGTTCCCCCAATTAACCGAGTTTCACGGGTTAAGTGGGGATCATAGTTCACGGGCACGCGTGCCGGCAAGACCTCAGGGCTTTTTTCCCAGTGACCGTCGAGCGAACAAGACGTAGCTTATATTGTATCGGTGTCCCGCTCTACTTCTGACATCCCGTAAACTACTATCGAGGCCAGAAGGAAGAGCGTTGTCTCTCTCGAACATAAGGAAACTTACATCTTACTATTCGCAACTGTACGAAAAGAAAGCACGGAAGGAATCTTTTCACGTCCTTTCGAGGTTTCCCGGATTACCAGGACATTGCATCGTCATCGTCCCGGTGAGCTTTTTTTCCTTCCACGGTCTTCGCCATTTCTTCATTATTTTATCATTCAATTTGTTGACTATGAATTTATTCGAGCTTGGTCACACCTGCAACTCTGGTACACCGCGTGCAGAGTTTTAATTTGTATCGGGAACCGCGGCGTCTATAGAGTGTAACTTTGAGATCATGTAGCTGGTAGAAACCGGGAAAAAGTCTTAACGTTAATTAATTGTTTTTTTGTTGACGGTTAAACCGTGCGCGAGTTAGGCCGTTATTCCGGTGTGCTTTGTATTTGATAGCCTGTGTGTGTGGGATTCGAACGGGATAGACCACGTCGCGGATTTTACCTAATAATTGACTTAGATTTATATGACTTAGTTTACTTCTTTTTGATTCATCTTATTGCCTTGGACTTTATTAGACTGACGTACCGTAATTTAACATACTTTATTTATTTTATTTCTTTATTCTTTTCTTATTATATCGAGCAGCATTTTACTATTTTTCGTTTCGTATCCTGAAGTAGTGCGAGCTCGGCCGTCGTCCAGTCTGTTGTATTTGGTCATGAGGGACTAGTACAGTCGGAAGCATATCTAACTTTATTAAACTGTTCGTTGCTTTTATTAGTTCGGTTATTATTGCTAGTATTGTTTATTATTCTCATTATTATTATTTCGGACGTCAGTCATTTAATTGGGGCTTTCTCACTTTCATTTTATATAATGTAGGGTTTTATTAATCATTCTTCACTCTCGACTTATTAGCCGTTGCTTGCCTGTGATTTTCGGGCTAGGAGATTCGAACTAGTCGAAGCTTGCGTACGTGACCTCCCGACGTCCCGTTGTTATCGTTTTCGGATGTATGTGGGATTAGTCCGGGATAGGCCGTATCGCGAACTGTGCGTTGAGGCAACCGAATATTTGACTTTGTCGGTGCTCATTGTTCGAAATTCGTAACGAGCGTGATAAACTGTATAACGTCTACAGTGTATGAGAGTGAGAGAGAGGACGGGATAATTGGCACTGTTGAATTAACGATGAAAACTCGGATATCTAAGTAGGTTTAGAACATTGTGAAAAAAAAACGAGATTAATTTTTACGGGACATTTCACTTGAATTCATTATCAAGGTTTATTGAAAATTCACGATTGTTTGTTAAGAAATAAAGAAGTTGCCCAAGTAGCATTTTTAAGTCCCGTACCTGCTGCTGTTGTTTAAATTATTTATTGGTATTATTTTATTAATCTGACTTTATTTATTGTTCTTGTCTGGTATATTTATTGACAATATTTTATTGATTGACTTTATTCCTTGACTTTATTATGATGACTTATTTTAATTACTTGATTTCATTCGTATTTTTTATTTTGACTAATTAGTGACTTGACAGTCCGAACCACCCACTCTGCCTCGAACAGCTGTAGCTGGCCTGGGTTGAGGCTGGTCATTTACCTCTTTATTTTTTCCTTCCGGCGCGAAAGCGCCTGGCGATCAACTCGTAAGAGAAAATAAAAAGGAAGGAAAAAATAACTTGGACCAGTCATCGGTAACGTGGTGCGTTGAGGAGCAAATTTACGTTACACTATAAACCATTTCTTGTAGTATATCGATGTAACGATGAGTATTACGATGTGTGAAGTAACGCTACGTCCGCTCTTTGAGAGTGCGATTAAAACACTCGATAATTGAGGCTTTTACATCCATAGCACGAGCAACGCGAAATTGTATGTTTTTGTCTTTGAGAAATTTTTGGAGTTCACCACCGAGGAATTCTTTTCCGCGGTCGGTTTGTAGTGAAACAAGTGTACGACTATCGTTACGCTCGAGAATACGTTAAAATGCCTTTGTTACCTCGCGCACAGTTTTGTCCTGAAAGGGTTCAATCTAGACGTATTTGCTGAGAACGTCAATTACCACAAGCACGTAGGAGACGTTGTCGTTATAGTTTCTCAATGAACGTAGATCCACGAGATCGGTCACCCAGACATGGTCAATATTTGTAACATTGTAATTCAGTCGTGGAACGATACGGTGCACGGGTCTATGAATGGTATGACTATCCTGCTCAGTCAGCCCGTCCTACACGGTGTCTGATTTATCTTCGCTACTGATTAAACTTCGCGTACCAGCGTATCCAGCTAGATGCGAGGGATCATAATACACTTTTTCGAAAGTCATCTTTTACCGTTCGTTGTACAACTTGTTCTAAATCTTTATCCACTTTTCAAACACTTTTATTGCTTTTTTCTGACGTTTTGAAGAAGTATTCCCAGGGTGTATTTCGTCGCTGTCGTCGTAGTCGTCGTTGGAATTAACACCGATCGCATCCACATTCACAGAATGAGTGTTGTTTTGCTGCAATATCTGATTATCTGTTCTTGGTCGTTTAGTACATTTAGATATACCTAAATCCCACAATGCAGTGTTTCCTATGAATTCACGCGGAACGCTCTTCGTTCGTAGACTAACGATAAACTCGCGTCTGCCTGTTGCTTTAAAGTCTTTTCTACCTCGTACTGCATCGTTTATAAGGTCGACAGTATTAGAATCGAGTGGCAGTCGAGACACTGAACGCATAGCACGTACAGAAACAGTGCCGTGCACCCTTCAAACTTCTATCGTCTCACTCAAACCAAATATATACACTACAGTGTGAAACGTTAGAATTCGACTAGTTTAACTCTATACAGTGCTAACACATCCCAAACTATCTCAAAATTTTTGCATCCACCAATAAGTTGTTGTGCAATGAAAACCATATATGATTTTCTCCTGTTTTATTAAATTAATTAAAAAGTGCTGTGTGACATATATTCAGTAAATCCTGATCTCTTGTATACTACAACAGGATCGTTCACCACGCCAAGATTCAATCGTAAGCGATTACAGCTATATCTGCCAAAATAAATGATAGCAACAGTGGCACAGCGGGCTACCCCGCTAGCGAAACAATGGACAATATACCGAACACGTCGAATAAGACGTTATTGACAGGTACCAGCCAACGCCCACTAAGATCAATTACTAATCGTTTGCGCGACGCAGTAAGAACAAATCTCACCTCAACCAATCTGGATTATCTATATAAAAAAATGAACAAAGAGAATGTGCAACCCTCCACATCCAAAATAATACCAAATCTGGTGGCGGCCCGCAAAAGAAAAAACACACAGAGTACACCTGACAAAAGCCCTGACCAGGCTCATCAACACCCACTGACGGCTACTGCCAGTGACTGGGGAATCCCAAAGCGAGTGACCAAACTCCGACGAAAAACTAGTAGCAAAACTGACAATACAACCACGACCACTAGCAATCGTTATGACCTCATATCAGAGGAAAGTGATATGGAAGAAGAAATTACACCAACAATATCACAGACACAGAAAATAAAACTTAGTTGGCCCCCTCCGATATACACAACTAATTCTAACATCAGTCTACTAATCCACATCGCCAAAGATCTCAACATACCGAAAAACAATTTCACCATCTCTGAAACAGACAAATCACACCACACGGTATACCTAGGAAAAATTGAGGACTATAGTAGATACCTAGAATCAGCCAAAAACAAGCAACTGGAATTCTACACATTTACTGGACCGATGGCATCATGGCTCAACCCGAAAAATGGTGAAGCATTGTCGATAATAATGGAGCATATTTTGTTTAAATGAATTCATTTTTGCACTATAAGAAAACCAGTTGAATTTTACTAAAAAAAACGCCAAGAACTTTCTCCCAGACCCAATATGGTATATATATATTTTTTTTAATTCTTTTTTTATTATTCTGAACAAAATACAACACTCTTTTTTCGTTAAGAGTCATAAAACACATAAATGAAACAATTCTGTGATTTTATAAATTAAAATTGTTTGAGAATCCGATGGTTTGATGTGTGTGTGAGCTGAAATATATCGAAAAAGGATGAGTTCTCACTCGTGACAGGGAAAAATAACCAGATGAACGATGTAGACAGATAAAATGGTGTATATTTTCCACTCAAACTACAAAAAAAATATATATAAATAAATAAGAACTAATTTTAAAGTTATTGGTGAGCTTCACATTTAATTTTATTAATTTAATTTTATTGCAAATTTATTAATTTTATTTTATTGCGTGCCAATCAATAATGTATGAGAAAGCGTGAAGCAACCCGTGCTGCAAAGCACGCCACGAGTTGAGACATTTGAGGATGCTTAAAATGATATTTCCTCACTTCACCTCGATTTAATTTATGTAAATTATCAAGGTGCCACCTCACCATTCAATTTGAGTCCATTTGAGCACGTTTGAGCGTGAGAATATCCGAGATAGCAGTGAAAAAGGTCCGAAGCTGAGAAGAGGCAGATGATGCATTCTTGGCGGTTTTCACCAGAGTAGCGAAAATTATCAAGATGACTGAGTTATTTGGAAGCGTCGTTGAGCGACGCTACTGCCAAGCGAGAGAAAGATCGTCGTCTCTCGCGTCAGTTGAGTGTCCATGAGGTGCTGCCCCTATCTGCACGTACGGCAGCTGAGCGCAGCGAAGCACCAGCAGCATCGAGCTACCGCACGGCGATCATAGTAGCCGAGCGCCAGCTGATTTCTCAACAAAAAAAGATATGTATGGATATGTTTATATAGATTATTTGTTGTTGGAAAAAGTTTTCCCTGCGTCATTTCTTTTCTTATACATTTTTCAAAATTTGGTTTACCATTTGTGTAGCGAAAGAGGTACCAGTGGCTCATTATGGCGCTTTTCAATAGTCACCCGATTTGTTGATAAGAAAGTGGATGTCATCGGTGTGGGCTTTCGGCAGATGGCATGATTTAGACTCGCCTTCCAAGAAGGAGTTCACCATTTTCTGGATAGTAAATTCTTCGGCACTTCGTTGGGTTATGGGAATAGGAGGGCTGGGTGTCGGAGACACAGCGGTAGAGCTGGTGTCTGGTCTTGTTAGGTACGAAAATGCAGGCAACTTCATTCTGCTCCTAGTGGCAGGGCCGAAAGTCATGTTTATAATTTGGATGTTGTTCGATTCTTCGTCTGTTTCCATTGTTTTTAGGGGTCTCGAAGGTTTCCTGGAGTCTGGCGTATCAGTATTGTGCGATACTGTCTGTTCGGTGTCAATACCATTTATGTTTGCGGTTTTCCTAGCTCCAAATATGGAAGGGGGTGGGATTGGGTAGTGAGGGGGAGGGGTGTTTGACATAATCATCGTACAATGTATAAATTCAGTAGTTAGAGGTAATGCAGATTCAGAACGTTCTTCAAGTAGTAGTTTGGGATGTTCAGGGGCGGGGATCTGTTTCCCTCAGGATCTGCTGGCTTGTTTTCACTCTGTTTCGTATTGGATTTCAAAGGAGTGTTGCGTAACAAGTGCTATTGTTTTACCGATCCACGAGTATTGTACACCTCCCAATTCAATTTTTCCTGGTGCTCTGGAGTTCACAGTTTGGATCCATGAAGATATATTTTTCCGAGTGAGGCTTCTGCATTCAGGAGGGACCCAAACGCCACTCTGGCCTTCGACTTCTGTTTGCCAATAGTGCGTTAGAAGTTGCAGGTCGAACGCATCGGGGATCACTCTGCGCTTTGTGCTAATGATAAGCCTCCTGCCCTTAGGTCGTACATCGTCCCAAACGTGTGGCACGTTGGAGGAAGCCGACCATCCGTTGAGGCCCGGTAAGGGTCTTAAAGTTATATCTTGTCCGATTGGGACTAGTATATCGATATTCCATTTGTAATATATATTTCCCAGTAATAAGTCTTCGAAAGGTCGATCTCGGAGTTGGTGAATCCAGGACTTGAGGATGGAGAATTTGATATCACTCCATTCGAGTGGCACAAATTGTGACGGAGTCACCTATAATACGAAAATAATGAGACAATTAAATAAGAAGAAGAACATTTTATTAAGAACTTCATGTATTTGATTAAGAAAAAACTTCATTTATTTGAGAAAAATAATAACAATAAAACATAATAAAACACCGCAGATTATTCGTAACTAGAGCCGGACACGTAGAACGTCGGTACTTCGGAATGTTCCCTCGCTGCCGAAAAACAGCGGGTCAGCGACCAGCTGACCTCGCTTCAGCAGTGAGGGGAACGCCAGGGCACGGTGGCGAGAATCTAAAACGAGACCAAAAGTACATGAGAAATTGCAATAAGAGACGACAGAATAAGAGAGTGGAAAAAGAGGTGTGGAGGATATAAAAAAGACTGTGAACAGAGAAAGCTCTCTTCTCCGGTCAAACTGTCAACCGAGACAGAACTCTCTTGTGCGCAACAGTAAAACTTTGAGGTATCTGGGATTTTACATAGAGCGTAAGGATCAGGATATAAAAGGGTACGAATTAGCCCATTAATTCATTGGAACTTTTACAAAGAAAGAGAAATTCAGTTCGACTGAGTGGAGAGACAAACAGAAAATTAACAGTAAAATAAAATAGAAATCAGACCGTAGAAAATAAGGAAATAATTCTAAAAAGCTAAATAGAAAACAGAAAGTAGGAATTATCAACCGTAGGAATAGAGTTAGTTTAGGAGGATTAAGGAAAATCTACTAAGGAAAATTTTAGTAGAATAATTAGAAATAAGTAGGATAATAGTAAATAAGAAAAATTGTTGGCGCCACCTATCGGTCAAGGCGTTAGACCATTTACTGGAACCAAGGGGGTACGTGACAGAATTTGTGAAAAAAACTAGCAGAGGATTATAGAAAAAGAAGGAAGGGAGATCTACAACACACAAGAAAAGTACAGCAACAAATATGGGTACGGTGGACTCAAAAATACAGAAACAAGTCTCCGCACCAAGGAACGTGAGACTCTTGGAGTAAATTTTGGAAAAAGATCAAGGAAAATTAGTTAATGAATGAAATTAGAGGCTCAATACCCAACACGACCCAGGTAAAATAAATTAAAAATTACAAGCCAGTAGAACAACCATAGGAAGGAAAACAAATCTACCAGCTCTGTTAAGCCCATCGGGCCGTAGCGACACCACTCAACAGGACAGTAAGAACCAAGAAGAGAAAGCAGGAGAACAACTCACCTAATTAGTAGTATAACGGGCACCATCCAGGACGTCAAACCATATGAGCTACCAAGAATTGTTTATAAATTTCCTAAATAAACAAATAAAAAATCACTGAAAAATAAAATCCAGAGTGGACGTATCACAGGCAAAAAGGAACATCACTCGCGATCCAAGGAAAGTAAGGCTACGAAAAGACATACACAAGATCCACGGAAACGGCACCGATATCACAAACAGAAGACCCGGATGGATAATTACACGTAAACCGAAAGATTCTAATTATTTCGAAAACTACGAGGACGCGAGCACAGACCCAACGTCCACAACAGCTGACCGGTGCGCCAGCAACAGGTCTACGAGCACAGCAGACAGCACATCTCAGCAGTGATGATAGATGAGGGAAATTTGTTCCCTTTTGGGTACCCTCTCCACTGAATCTGTTTTAGCGCCCACTGCGTGCGCACCCGGCGCACCGACCAATCAACAGTCAGACAGTGTGTGACGTCACACACTACGCCGCGCGCACACTCAGCTCACCGACCAATCAACAGTCAGACAGCGTGGATGTCTCTCACTATGCCGTACGCTGTTGAAACGTTCAAAGTACAAAATAAATGAATGCAATTATTAGCTGTACTATTATTTCTGTGTACCCTTAATCGATGGATAAAATGTTTGTTTTCATTGATTATTGAAACTGACGATCTTTTTACGTGTTTTTCATTAGTATTTGTAAGAAATTGATGACGTTGTAGCGGTTTTTCAGTAGCAATCGGGAAAATAAATCTTGTAGTGTAAATGACATAAATACTTAGTAGGTCGTATAACGAAATTTGTCGATTTTGTCTTTTTGTCGCAACAATTCACTTTTCAAAAGTAAATCGTCGCGAGAAAAAAAAATTCGAATTGACTAGCTCGAGATTCAAATCTGCTATTTTCGGATTATCAATCTGGAACGCTACCACTGCGTTACCCAGCTTCTCTGACATTTGATGTTGCACTATTTATATCACTTATCCGTGCTGACGTTAATATCGTTAATCATGTGCATTTTCGAACATCAAAACATAACTGCTTTATAGCCTGTCATTTTATAGATTCTGCTTTGTGGGGAAAAAGCTTCCAGTATAGTAACGGCACAAAAAAAGAGAAATATATTTATTTATTATTTATTAATTTAGAAAGATATAATATAATACCGTTGATAAGATACAGCAATTTATTTTTTTCCACATTTGTAACTTGGCTTTTATTCACTTTTCATGACGCATTCCATTAACCTAAGACAAAAACAGAAATTTATGTATTTATTTATTTGAAAACATTATTTATTATTTATTTGAAAGGAAAATACTGTTCTTGCCAAATCATTTTTATTTGTTGCTCTTAGTTTAATGAAGAAATAAGACGTTTAATTGTTGGAGGGATGGAGAGGGGTATCAAGACGAACGAGCTCGATTCCGCCTAGTTGGGGAGTTCGCCGCCTATCCTGAGAGCGCACCGGTAGAAGGCCAAATATCGTCGCGGATAAAGCAGAGCAAGGAGCCTTCACATCTACTATTACGTCGCAAACTAATTGTACGGCCGACGGCGCTAACAAGCCGAACACCGCGTATTTTATATTTATTGTTAAGTAAACACTACTTATACCTCATACAGAAGTCTATCACTAATTATCTTCGTGTTCGAGCTCGAATTCTTCCTTTCGGTAGATAAAAATGAATGATAACGTAAAAATACAGTTACAATATAAATCAAATGCCTTTTTAGCAAGATCCAACCATAATCTGATCCATCTGTAGCTGTACATCTTTTCTGCTATAGGTACAGTTCGTTGGAGGTAGAAGAAATATAACCGTATGGGCCATGCTGGAGCTCTTATACTTTGTTTGAGAATTCCGTCCGATGGTGTTGTTTGACAGACCTGTGAATATATTGAAACTAATGAAGCTTCACTCAAGACAGGGTGAAAATAAACCAGACACATAGATGTTAAATTAGAGAAAGTGCTTTATTATACCTTCCGCATAACTACAACAAATCACATCATTTTGAAAAAATACTAAAAGTGAGAATAAATACAAGACCAAATTTAGAAAGAATTAACAATTGAATTTAATTAATGAAGCTGAATTTAATTTGAGCTGTTGCAGCACACAATTATATTAATTGTGCTGCATGTGCTGAGAGCAGTGTACGCACCGCAGCCAGTGCTGCGGAGCATGCCACGCGATGAGATAAATGAGTGCGTAAGGCGATATAACAATTCACAGCAAGCTCTCAGCATCTTAATGAAGAGAGGTTGCAGTGAACAAATGAGAGCACTTGCAATTGAAATTGCTTGAGTGCTCTACACGCATGAGACTAGCTACGCAGGCAGCACTGCGTAGCACAATACAACACATAATGAGGATGCACAAAATGAGCAGTGTATAGTCGCTGTACTCTTCCAGCAGATGTCCTGGGGAAAAGTACAGTGACCATAGTACACCTGCATATTTATATTAATTATACCGGCAAATTATGTTGAGAGGAAACGTGGCGCGACATGTGCTGCAATGCCCGCCATAAAGTGAGACCAAAAAATGTTGATGTACCGATGAGAATCCAACTCCTCATTGCCATTGAATTTATGGTAAATTATAACAATGCATTCGTACCTGATTTTGAGTCCTGGTGAGCAAACGAAGGTTGAGATAATCCGGTTGAGAGATGTGAACATTGTCCGAGCCTTCCAAATGCGTGCGCTGTTCCGTGCAGGTTTTCACGTAAGTGTCAAAATATCCAACATGGCTGCGGGATATAAAAGCGTCGTTGGGCGCTGAAGTCAGTTGAGCGAGATAGCCGGTGAGCGAAACCGAAGTCAAGCGAGAGAGACATCCTCTCGCTAGACGCGAATATTGATCGCCGTGCGCCAGCTGATTATCCAACATATTTCTTTCATAAGTTTATTGAAACATGATGGTGGCCATGGTGATTAGTATTATTGTTGTTATTACAAGCGTTATTATAGTTATTTATTATAATTATTTATTGGCGAGCGCGCGATTATGATTATTTATTAACGAGTTCCTCATTACTCAATGTTATTTTTGTCATTCTTGCATTGTTGCTGTATTAGCTTTTCTTATGCACACAAAAAAAATAAAATCTTGTTATGAATGTTTGTTTGTTGGAGGGGTTTCCATTCGCTCGCTTTCATGTACACATACACTTGTTCATATCATTGCGTAAATGTATATATTGGGTCTGAGAAAATATTCGTACCTTTTTCTTCATTCAACTGGTTTTCTTATAGAGAAAATGAATTTATTTAAACCAAATATGCACCATTAAAATCGACAATGTTTCGCCATTTTTCGGGTAGAGCCATGATGCCATCGGTGAAGAACTTCTGTGGTTTCTGGTTGAAAAACTGAATCAAGTGGTTTTGCTATGGCTGGACTATACGGTGGATGCATCAAAACTTCCCAAACAAGCTCTCGCAATTTTTGACGGGTCATCAAAGAAGTGTGTCGTCGGGTGTCGTCATGATGGAAGACAACACCTTTCCTATTAATCAATTCGGGCCGTTTTCTTTCAATTGCTTGGCGTAATCTCTCTAGTTATCCACAGTAGAGTTGAGAATCAATCGTCTGACCAACTGGAAGTAGCTCATGGTGGACGATTCCCTTCCAGTCCAACCACACACACAGCATAACTTTTTCGCCGTCAATCCTGGCTTCGCGTAAGCTTGTGATGGCTCACCATACCTTGTCCACGATCTTTGACGCTTCCGATTGTCGTACGTGATCCATATTTCATCACCGGTTATGACGCGTTTCAGAAATGGCTCGATTTCATTGCATTTCAGCAGCGCATCGCAGATGTTAATTCGGTATAACATGCTTTTCGCGCTCAACTCATGAGGAACCCATACATCGAGCTTCTTTTTGTAGCCAGCTTTGTGTAAATGGTTCAAAACAGTTTTGTGGTCAATGCCTAGCTCCATACCAACATCGACACGGCTGATATGCTTATCTTACTGGACTTTTTCAAGAATTTCGTCAGCTTTTTCAGTGATTGGACGACCAGAGCGTGACTTATCTTTCACATTAAAATTACCAGAACGAAAGCGAGCGAACTATTTCCGCGCAGCAGATTTTGATAAAGTACCTTCACCGTACACAACACAAATTTTTTCACAAGCTTGCGCAGCGTTCTTCCCTTTGTCGTAATAATATTGCAAAATATAGCGCAATTTTTCATTACTTTTCTCCATTTTCAAACGCAAACAACTTTCCAACCACTGCACCAATTTCGATGTTTATACACTCAAAGTAACGCTCGAAGTGTCACCTTTCCAATGAGCATTTAGTGGTGTCGCTGCGATCTGTGTTTCTTTCGTTATACCGTAAGCGAACTAGTTGGGGGAGCGTCTGGCATTGGTAGGCGCATTTTGAAGGACTTGGCGTTCCATATTGCATCTGTTGTGCCGCGAATTAATAATTTGTACATTATGTCGCCATTGTTCCTTCTTCGCGTGAGGCCAATCACTGAAGTAGAAAAAATGTGCAAAGATAAGCAACGAGCTGCCCGCTACTAGCTCGAGCTACGACTTGCTGGAATTTTCAAGCTATTATCGTGAAATTCAATGCGACACTCGATTTCGGGCAACGGAGTGAATAACTGCTTTGCCGAAATCATTCTATAGTAGATTCAAATGAAAGAGGTTGGTTCCTCGTAATGGGCTCGAAACAACGGAATTATTGTACATTCTTTTATTGACTTTGAATAGACAACGGAAAGTTGCCGTTGCCTATAATAAATAACACCATTTTACATAAATTCGTGTTTACACTGATTACTCGAGATCCATCTCCTAATCGGCAAACGATCCCAGAAAATAACAGTTTTTTAATATTATACCGAATACCGAGTAATTTAATTATACGGTACCGGCATAACACATCGTTGCACTAATATATCTCGATACATCTGTTTTATTTCAGTTTGGATATGTTTTTCTACCTAGGCCGACTTGGAATTTCCATATACAAATATGTCCAGATTATTTACGTCAATAACCTCATTTTTTACAAATGGATTTCCTTTTCCAATTTCGACGATGAGTAATTAATAATGTTCGGTACGTGTCAATGTATATCAACAAATAGTGGTTTTTCCTTGCGCCGTTAGTACGACTATTATATCGCCTTCCGTTGGTGAGTAAATGGTCTGTCTAAAATGTGTGTGTAAGTCTACCGTTCGATCAGCAAGTCCCAAAGGCTCCCAAAAAGTGTCTCCGCCGTCGATATCGGAACATTGGCCAGTGTTTAATTCACAACTAGTACCTGAAGGCAAGTGTACCTTATTTGCTTCTACACTTACTTCTGCTGTATACTCCCGCAATGTTATTTTTACTGTTTCTTTTACTATCACATTTTTTCAATTACCGTAAAGGTCTGAATAGTACACGCCAAGGCACTTACCGTCAGGGTCTAAGTCGCCTGCGATGAATGTTGGTGGGGTAGTGGAAAAATACCGAGAAATACCAGCAATTTCTGTTTTTCCTATTTTTATAGTACCCTCGCGGTGCATCTGGTGACAATTATCGTCAGATATGACGTCTACATATGAATACTCCCTATTAGGTACATCCATGGTGTGACAAAACATACCACATATTCGGATTTCTCTGTAGATTTCTACCTTACATTGCATTACGTGTGCAGACCGGTATTGGTTAATTTGCAACAGTTGAATATACTTTTTGGATACGTTAGCTTCCTGTCGATGGATGTTCTACTCACGCACCTCTAGAAACGACAAGGTAGTGCAGTTGGTGGCAGCGCCTCCGCAGTTATAACCAATCAGGTCCGTGACCGAGAAGGGATGGGAAATTGTCACTACGAGGCTCCATAGTACGGTCGTAGATATTCTTGGTCTGTACCATGGCATCAACTTCGACCGGCGTTCGCGTTCTGACGGAGAGAATGTCCGCCTTGGTGGTGTCTCCCAAAAAACATAGTAAATTTTTTCTTTCTTTTACTTCATATATAGTATCTACCTAAAGACACCTTTGTTATTTCTTCATACTTATGGATACCTGTGTACTGTAACCACTTTTTCCACCTTCTCCGCCTCCAGCTCCTGCGGATGGTCACAAAAGCCCGTGATCCCACGTGCTGGATGCCAGTCTCGAGAAATAAATTATTTCCAAAGACAAGTTTAATTCGCAAGCGGAATACACGGGGC
Source organism: Cylloceria caligata (assembly GCA_963942595.1). NCBI lineage: Eukaryota > Metazoa > Arthropoda > Insecta > Hymenoptera > Ichneumonidae > Cylloceria > Cylloceria caligata. Next base: position 60,355,599 of record OZ012704.1, on the reverse strand, counting down.
CGGCTCGGCTTCGCTGCAGCCTTGGCGATTGGTAGAGGGAATGGGTCAGTCAGTGGTGGTTCACACGGAAATAAAATGTTGACTCGTCAATCTAGGGAATCCAAAATTGTAAGAATTTATTTATTGCAGTGATAAACAAAATTATTAGCCGAGAGCTAAAGTGGTACTCTCGGAAGCACGGTCAGGAAGCGACAAACGGTAACGTGCTGGATTCCCGCCAATTCGATTTTCCTTATAATATTTAACAAAGGCTCTCGGACTGGCGACAACATTTAGACGAAACTAATCCTATAACGCAAAATAAAGGAATTAAAAGAGATAACTAAATTACTCACACTAAATAAACAAGTACCGAAATTAATGAGATACTAGTATGTAATGGCTGTGCGTTAGATTGAGTAAATGAACGATATAAAACAACGACGGTCAATGAAAGAAATAACATAAATAAAATAAGAAACGACGACAGATAAAAGGGTGGCGATGGTTCGAATGTATAATATGAAGAAACTACTGGCCATAAAATAAGGTAACTACGACAAAGAATCGAATAAATGACAGAAATAAGACAATCGCAATAAAATAACGTGAATAGGATAAATACTCGAACAAACAACGGAAATAGAATAATCGGAATAAAATAATGCAAATAAGATGAATTGTTGAATAAATAACCGAAATAAGATAATTACGATAAAATAACGTAAATAAGACAAATAATTGAATAAATAACGAAAATAAAATAATCGCGATAAATGACGTAAATAAGATGAATAATTTACACGGTAAATACGATAACTACGATTGACTTTGCAAAGTCGACGGCACTCAACTCTTACACTCAGAACTGTTAATGCACGCGAATTTACAATAAATAAATATTTAATCCAAAAGAGGAAATAATACAATGGAACGCCTTCGGCGATCCTTTATTCTCGGGAAGCGAATTCTTGTAAATTTGGAAATACCGGGCAGTAGGTCATAGCGGTAAGTCACCAACATCACAGAAGGCGGCGGAAAGATTTTAATTACTGAAGATGTTGCAGGATCCCAAGGAACAACGAAAGCTCAGAGCTCGAGCAGACCAAATCAAAGAAAATCTAGACATCGATTATCAAAATATAAAACATCAATACCACATTCTAAGCTTCTATTCACTGGATGCCATAGCACCAATAGCCTTTGTGACTTCGCGATTATTAAATGTTACAGATATCGGCGAAACCTGACGTCGACAAGGACAAGCGAGTCGTCGACCCCGGCATCGGCCGAGGTAAACATAAATCTCAAGCCGCTTGGATGACAATAAGAGAGACTGAAATCCAAGCGGGCCTGGTCCCGTACGACGCGCCCGCTCTACCGAGCGAGACTAGCGTATCCAGACCAACGCTAACCGTTATCAAAAATATGCAAAACAATGCATTAACAATGTATTCAAATCGTGTGTAAGAAAAGGAAAAAAGAGTCTACACACGAGAAACCAACAAAAAAATATAAAATTTTAAGTAATAATTTTTTCTTTTTTAATGGGGGAGGGATGTTCAGCCACGGAATTTTGCATTACATTTCATTACGTTTCATAAACGAAGTTTAATGCTCTATCGCTCGATCGCCACCGAACTACCGAGGAACGCTGATACATCATGAGGACTCGCCTGGCGAGCAACGATAGGCTGACGCAAAATTGCAAACAAATGATTTTCGGTAAACGCAGTTAGCAATCACGTTTGCGAAAATCGGTCTAAAGTTTCACATCAACCTGAACGGTTGATCCCGGGTCGGACTCGTCCGAAATATTGAAGTCTAAGTAATTAATAGTAAATAAACGGTCGTGTAGATTTATTAAACTTAAGAATTTATGCATCAACCTCGACCAAATTGTCTAAGATGGAACTTTTCACAAATCGCACTCGGGGTGTGCGTCAGCGCCGCCTGGATTTCTGCGGTATCGATCTTTTGATGGAAAGATTTCTAGCAATCGAATCATCATTTTTTTGTCAGCTCTGATTGTCTCACTCATTCATTAAGAATTAATGAGGCAACCAGAACTGACGATTTTTTATTTCTGAAAAAATCGTGAAAACACACACCCCGAGTTGCGATTTTCCAAAAGTTCCATCTTAGACAATTTGGTCAAGGTTGACGCATGAACTTATAAGTTTAATTAAAGTTTAAAGGTAAATTTGAAATAGAATGGTTGGTTCCTCGTCGACTCGCTAATACACAATATCAGATTAAACACTTAATGTTTTTATTTTGGGTTATAATATTCGAACGGAAGGTCATCCGTTGATTATAATAAAGTCACTCATTTAGTTTTCACAAATCCGTGTGTATTATTCGTGCACGCAAGTTCCAACTCCTTATCGGCAAACGATCCCTATACGAACTTTTGTAAATATTATCCCGACGACCGTGGAATTCCCTTTACGCGTTACCGATATAATATCTGCTTTATTTAAAACTTCAATTATTTATATTATTTACATATCAACGCAGTCGTAAGAAAGCATACCGTATTCATCATCGCGTCTTCTGTTGTGCCGCGAACTAATTCTTTGTATATTATTTCGCCATTGTCTTCCATTGCGTGGGGCCCACTCACCAAAGTAGAAAAATGTGAAAATGTAAGCAACAAGCTGCCCGCAATGACTGCAATAAGCTCGAGCTACGACTTGCTGGATTCGCAAGCAAAGATTATTATGAAATCCATTTCGACACTCGATTTCGGTCAATGGGGCAAAAACTGCTTTACCGAAATTATTCTAACAGTAGATTCAGACGCGAGAGGTTGGTTCCTCATACGGGCTCGAAACCACATTATATTGTATTATACTCTTATCGGCTTTTAAATAGACACCGGGAGGTTACCGTTGCCTATAATAAATACTTCCATTTTTACATAAAGTCACGCTTACACGAATTATTCGAGTTCCATCTCCTAATCGGCAAACGATCCCAAAATAATAACTTTTTAATATTATACCGATTACCGAGTTATCCAATTACGCGTTACCGGCATAACACTTCGCTTGATGCTCGATGATCTGCATGATTTTGTTTCAAGTCTCGTGACGTTACTTAATGAAACGCTGTGTGTCGAGTCGTATCGTAACGCAGCACAATCGGCTCCTCTCTCTCTCTCTCTCTCTCTCTCTCTCTCTCTCTCTCTCTCTCTCTCTCTCTCTCCGACTATTAATGAGCGCCTACTGAGTTGTAACTTGTCAGTGAGCTGTTTGCAAAATTATGCATTATACTTTTTACTTTGCAAATCTCTCTTTTTCATCCATCAAGAACATACAATATAAATAAATAAAACTTTGGACCATCCGGAACAAAAGATCTGATATAGCTACCTTCCCCGTAATCACTCACTTCATCAGTCAAATCTCCTAAAAGCTGGCCAGTTGACGGTTCGTCTTCGTCAAGATCATTCTTTGTCACATAAATAAATAAATCTCGATCGGCGTGCACGACGATTTAAGCATTCAAGATAACTATACAGTTTCAGATGTTCCTGAGCCCTGATATACGCAGCGATAACAGCATTCGCTATACCAAACGGCGTTATAGCGTTGTCGGTTTTCGTGTAATTGACATAATCAAATAATATTCGATTATTCACCAGTAGCATACCCGTGATCTCGTAGTCAGGATTAGCTAGTAATTCCAAGAGGTGTTCGCGAAACACTACTATTTCAACTTGAGGCAAGTTTCCGCGTTAACCGAACTTACCCAAAAATTAATTGAGGCGTAGCTTAACTGCAGACCTCAAACCAAGTTTTTTTATATTGCGCAGCGATTTAACGTAATACTTTCAGATCGTTCAAATGCATCGATGTATCGATCTCGCGCTGCATCGTTTTCACAGTTTTCGGGTCAACCACTGGCTTCCTGTCTAATTTTCAAAAAAGTATTTATGTATTCTACAAAATAACCATCCTCCCACGTAACACGATTATAATGTGTTATCTCGTATTGCCAAATTTCGGTTACACATATCATCTGGTAGCCGCACGAGATAACTTTTCGCAACTCATAAACTACTCATGCACCATCGAACTCACGCTCCACACCATGCGTACACTCTTCTTGATTCATCATTTCGCAGCAGCTACAGCACAGAGCAAATAACAGTCGGTGATGCATGCGTACTGGTAGTAAAGGATGATAAAGATTTCGAGGAGGTAATATAGTGCATTAAACAAGCCCCCCTGCACGCGAAAGATCGGTATTATTAGATCCCATTAATTCCATACATTCGTCGCCTACATATACTCGCGAATGACCTACGGGATATTTACTGAACTTACAGATATACGGGTACAAAGAGCTAACGTCAACGTATCATATTTGGTCCGCATCTTTTACCTCGTAGAGTGTAACCATGTTTTCAGTCCGACCATCAAAGGAAGCATCGCGCGGATTAAGAGGTTCTAATGTAACTAAAGGGTGATCACTCACAACAGCATTTATTTCTGCATTTGATTGCAACATACGTTCGTACTCGCATTCTCTCATTTCCATTAGTAAATAATCGCTCGTTCGGATTCTATAAGCTATCGCTATAGTTTGTTCGAGGCGCTCGTTCATTGAGACGCCGCCGTTTAGCTGGTGATCTCTAGTTACAAGGAAGTAGCATGGACATCCGTGCCAATATCAACCATGAAACTGTTAGGCATGTGCTGTGTCAGGGGTTTCGTAGTAATTATTGTTGTGCCCCAGATTAATCGTCACATTACATAATTTGTTGCAACATTATTCCTTCTTCGTTCGATCGCGAGTAGGTAAGAAGTAAGTGCTCGCGAAGTATAGCCTCAAAGAAGAAAGAATGCGCTGATGTACGAAGTGATGCAATTCGTACTTAATTATTATTGTGTTATCAAACCAGCCAAAAGTGGTTGGTAACCACTTGGCCAAAATTAGTCTGAATTTTCCCATCACCCTTGTTGTGCCGCGGAATATTCCACTCCGTACTTCGTATATTCGGGAATATTCTATAGCAAAGAAACATTGGAATTCGTTCGAGACAGGAAACGAAGTCCAATGCCCGATCGTACGATCGACACCAAGAACGCCGACGCAGCATGAGGCGACTCACTTGGCGTTCGACGATAGGCTAACACTAAAATTGCAAACTAAGGGATTTTCGTGAAGACAGTTAGCAACTGCTTTACGAAAAGACAGTATTAAATTAGATTGAAAAGAAAACGGTTGGTTCCTCGTGGAATACTCGAAACAACGTATTATTGTACTTCTTACTTTGACAATTAAATAGACAACGGGAAGTTACCGTTGCCTATAATAAATACTTCCTTTTATATAAATTCGCGTTTTCATCTTTTACTCGAAATTCATCTCCTTATCGGCAAACGATCCCAAAGAATAATAACTTTTAATATTATACCGAATACCGAATAATCCAATTACTCGGTACCGGCATAACATTTGATGGCAGCGGTGGGATCTGTCGAAGTTAAGTGATTCGTAATTTATTCGGACAAAAAGTGTTTCGGACAAAGTTAAGAATACTCTGAAGTGGCGACTGCGACTCGTGCAAAGGACGCCAGTGTAGTTCGTAAAACCCGACGAATCTAACGCGAAGACGCGAAGTGAACGTCGGTGCGGGGTGACGTATCGGTCAACCGTTTAAAGTCCCGATTGACGGTGTCACGTCAAGTCGCGGAGAACCGCACAAAGTGTGCAAGCGAGTACGCGAAGCAGCTACTCGAGAAAAAGCCGTCGTGCAACCATTGGCGACGTGCTAAGGAACCAACGAAGATACGGGTCAACAGCGTCAGGAAAGAAGTCAAGGACCATCAACAGAAAGGAGCTGCAGGACACCAAGTCGGCAACACCTGATAACATCACCATGGAAAGGACCGTCTACCAGATCATCTTTCTGTAAGTGGCGGTTACATTATACTTATACATATAGCCGATAAACTAAAGCCAGCTAGGAAAAATATTTGGAAATTTTCAAAATAAAAATACCGTGAAAAAAAATTTGCCAAAGCCAGCGTAGAACCGATATTTGGGAAAATATTCCACTAGATATATATATTTCTTGAAATTCTGTGAGAATATTTTAAAGTAGAGTTCGCCGCGAAATTAGCAAACATGTCAGGAACTAGAGGAGCCCGATCAAGACATAGGAGTAACCCGCTAGAGACGACGTTGCCTGGCGCAGGGGTAGACCCCACAGTCGGTTTAGCTGCGGCCGTAAGGGACATCGTTTACGAAGCGCGCAGGGCGCTATTCGAGCTCTCGCCGTCGGGACAAATCCCCTCGACCAGACAAGAGGCCCTTGCAGACCGACTGACGGCCCAGTTTGGCGTAAACCCACGTAGGGGTGCGTCGTTCGGGGATTTCGACAGCGACGTTAGCGACGACGTGTTTAATATGGCTACTGGCGAGCGAACGCCCGAGCATATCACCGAGGAGATGGTTGAGCGGGAAATTGAAAACATGCGAACCATAGATCGAGTAGGTTTCTCTGCAGCTACCGGTACGACAGCCCGGTCGGTACCAGCAAGGGTACGCGATCGGTTGGAGGCGGTCGACCGAAGCCAACGTGAATTAGAAAAAGTTCGACGACAGTATGAAAGGCTGCAGCGCGAGCACGATCGAGGTCAACGCGAACTCGATCGCGAACTCAGGGAGGCCGAAACACCGTCGGCAAGACGGAACTTGGCGGACACGCTCAACGAGGTAGGGGCGGACGAGTTCGAACTTATCCGGTCCCTACGAGAGCAAAATGCCGAACTATCGCGGAGGCTGGAAAATACAGGGTTGGAAGAACGCGAGATACCACGTCCGCGGTCGAGGCAAACTCGATTTGAGGAGTCAGATTATCCCCCTGCGGATCCCGTGTTCCAAAGGGAACAACAGAGGGTGCCGGAAACACCGAGTAGGACGCTCGATCTTGGACTATCGCTAAAAAACATCAAGCATTTCGACGGAAGCAACGCTGACGAACTAGACACCTTCTTATGATCATGCGAGACTGTTTTCAAGCGAGGAGCTCCCCGGGATCAAGACATCCTGCTAGAACTAGTGCTCAGCAGCAAGCAGCAAGGGTAGGGCGTCCAGAGAAATGAAGCACAAAGTCATCTACTCGGTAGCACAGCTTAAAACCGAGCTGGAGGCCCTGTACGGGAAGAGGAAGTCGTTGCATGCGCTACAAGTAGAATTCAACTCCCTCCGGCAGGGCCAGGGAGAGGACATCGCGGTATACACCGCCAGGACCGAGCGTATTACCGTCGATATAATAGAAAAGCTGTGCGAGGAAGCCACTACGATGTCGGAAATGCGCATCATTGAGAAAATAACACGGAAGAGCGCCCAAGCCAACTTTGAAAATGGACTGCATGGGCAGGTCCAAATTCTGGTGAGATCCTGTAACTGTACTACTCTCCACGAGTCGGTAACGGGAGCCATCGAGATCACCAACATGGTGCAGCCAAAGGGAAGGTTAGGTGGAGCATTAAGCCACCCCAAAAGGTCCCAGGGCGCACCATCCCGGCAGAGCGAAAATTGTTTCACCTGCGGGAAAGCCGGACACATGGCATGAGACTGCACCCGGAGATTGGGAAGAGTGAGCCTGCCAATGCCCAGTGAAAACAAGTCAATACACAACGTAAACATCGTGTGCATTTACTGCCAAAAGAAGGGCCACGTGTGGAGGGACTGCAGAAAAACATTGTCGCAAAATAAGAACGAGCCAGCACAGACGCCACAGCACCATCGACGTCCAAGGAACTCCGGCGACAAGAGCGAAAAGTCCACAGTCAATGCCGGAACGAGTCGATTAGACACCGATGCCAGCCCGCTGGGAACGATGAGAATAAACACGCTCACGGCCCAGCAGAAACCTGCGTGCAGAAAGACGAAAACAACGCAGCAGTTACTGCAAGTAACGCTGTCGGCGTCCAGCGCAACGGCCAGCGATTTTTACATCATTGCACCGTTGGTTGTGACCGGTGTACTCACCCTTAAAGCGGACACCAGGGCCCAGTGCAGTATACTGAAAAAGGGATGCCTCAAGCCCGAGACCATGGTGAGCACGTGCTCCGTGGAATTACAAGGTGAGGCAGGTGAAAAATTCACCCCCCCTTGGTATAGCAAAAATTGTGATGGAGACACCGGCGTTAAACGTGGAACATTGGTGCTACATAGTCCCGAATAACGTGCCGCTAGGGGTCAATGGGCTGCTAGGTATGGATTTTATCAAGTATCACAAGGCCGATATCCTGCACGGAGAGACGCTGAAGCTGTACGGGCATTGCATGCCGCTGCTGGACGGCACGACGAGGGTATCTCTGCCGCCACGCAGCGAGACAGTTACCTATGCCGCAACAACGAGCAAATTCGTTGGGCTGCTCTCAAAAAAGGAACTCGGAAACGGAGTGATTATGGGAGCCTGCAGCACGCCGCCGCATGGTAGTAGCTGTGCAGTAAGTCTTATAAACACCACCGAGCTGGCTGTTGAGGTACAACGCCCCGTGGTGGAACTCGAGCCGTTAGAGATAACGGCAGAAGGTCACGGTCTCGAAGCCGCGACGACCGAAGCATGCACCGTCGGCGCAGAGCGAGGGGCAGACCGCCTCGCACGACTAGCTCAAGAGCTAGACACGGAAAATCTCAATAAGGAATAGCGCGAAGCGCTCGATGAGATTACTAGGGTATACGAAGATGTGTTCCACCTACCAGGGGACAGGCTGCCGTGCACGCCTGTGGTAGAACATGTGATACCCCTTAAGGATGGGGTGCAGCCCATTAAGGTGCACCCATACAGGCTGCCCGAAACCCACAAGAGAGAAGTGGAGAGGCAGACCCGCGAAATGCTTGCGGAAGACATTGTCCAACCCAGCCGGAGTCAATGGAACGCGCCTTCTGTTGGTTGTAGCGAAGAAACCTGATGCAGCCGGAGTGAGAAAAATGCCCGTAGTGGTGGATTTTCGAAAGTTAAACAAAGCCACCATCGAGGATTCATACCCACTGCCCAACATCACGGAGATATTGGACCAGCTGGGACGAGCCCGATATTACACGACCCTGGACCTCGCCTCGGGATTTCACCAAATTCCGATGGCACAGCAAGACAAGGAAAAAACTGCATTTTCCACTCCGCAGGGCCATTTTGAGTATAACCGAATGCCTTTCGGACTCAAAAACGCGCCACCGACCTTCCAGAGACTGATGGACTCGGCGCTGGCCGGACTACAAGGAGTCAATTGCTACGTGTCCTTCGATGACATCGTGATACATGGAAACACCTTCAAAGAGCATAACGACCGGCTGCGGGAAGTGCTACAGCGGCTGAGAGAGGCAAAGTTGGCCGTGCAACCCAGCAAGTGCCAATTCCTGCGAAAGGAAACGCAGTACCTCGGCCACATAATTTCTGAAGAGGGAGTGCGAGCGGATCCCCAAAAACTAGAAGCGGTGAAGGAATTCCCGGTACCGAGAGACGTAAAAGGAGTTTAATCCTTCCTCGGACTAGCCGGTTATTACCGAAAATTTATCAGAGATTTCTCGAAAACCGCTAAGCCGCTCACGGAATTAACCTAGAAAGGGGTTAAATTGGAGTGGACCGCTGTAAGGGATGCCGCATTTGAAGAACTGAAGACGGCACTTACCACGGCACTAATATTGCAGTATCCGGACTTCGAAAAACCGTTCGTCGTGACAACAGACGCATCAGATTGGGCGCTTGGCGCGATACGCTCGCAAAGCCAGATCGGGGACGATTTGCCCATATGCTATGCAAGCCGCACCATGACTAAAGCCGAGTTGAATTATACGACTACTGAAAAGGAACTACTTGCAATAGTATGGGCCCTAGCCCAATTCCGGCCATATATTTATGGCACCCGTTTCACAGTAGTGACGGACCACCAACCGCTCACCTGGCTGTTCGGAGTGAAGGACCCAGGTTCAAGATTGATGCGTTGGAAAATTAAATTGGCGGAACATGAGTTCAACATAGAATACAAGGCAGGAAAGCGCAATACGAATGCAGATGCGCTAAGTCGAATATACCTTACTACGAGGGCTCAAGCGAGAGCGAAGAACGAAGTCCGTGTATGGAAAGAGGACAGCAAACCGGGGCAAGTGGGCACAACGAATGACTGCACAAAGCGGACAGCCGAAGGTACCCCGTATAGCCATGGTAGCTCGCTGGAGCGAGAGGTCGAGCTCGCCCGCGAGAGAGACGAGGACAGCCGCACAAAGCGGAGAGCCGAGAATACCCCGGGCCAGCCCAGCAACGCGGCAGAAAGAGAGAGGCCGCGCTAGCCGATGCGTCAGAAGAAGATAGAGAGATTCGCAGCGTGCATGCAGATCGCTCTACTGAACCCCACAGCCCCGCCGAAAGGCCCTGCGGTCGGGGAAGGGGCAGACCACGCAAGCAAGCAACGCAAGCCACTGGTCGCAAGACTGCGAGCACCGCTGACAAGGACGGAGCGGGCCCAGCACAGCATGGCGGACCCGCAAAGCGCGGAAGGCCGCGAAAAGCAAACGTTGCAAGGCCGCTCGAGACAGGGAGCGACCCAACGGCGGAGCTAACGGTGGGCACACCGAGCGAAGAAACTGCGGACAGAGCACCGCAAAGGCCTGCTGAGGAAGCGAGGCACGGCGGGGCCCGTAGCCCACGAACTTCCAGCAGCGCGGACGAAGACAGCGTTATAAAAAATTATAGCGACTGCCGCAGTGGCGTAGCCACTCCTTCTGCCAATGACCGCCAGAAAATAATTAGAGAATACCACGACACCCCCATAGGCGGGCATCAGGGTATACGGCGTACACTACATCGGATTCAGACCAAATACGACTAACCCGGCCTGAGAAGAGATTTAGAAAATTATATATCGTCCTGTGAATCCTGCCAAAAGAATAAAATCAGGAAAAGGGAACGAGTGCCTATGGTGGTAACGGACATCCCATCGAGATCATTTGAAAAGGTTGCGGTCGACATCGTAGGACCGCTACCGGAAAGCGTCTCCGGGAAAAAATATATACTTACGATTCAAGACGCACTTACCAAGTACAGCGCAGCGATCCCACTGCCAAACCAAGAGGCCTTGACAGTAGCAAAGGCGCTCGTTGAAGAATTGATCTGCCGGCACGGAACACCGGAAATAATATTAACAGATCAAGGCACGAACTTTCTCAGCTCGACCTTCAAAGAGATGTCTCGACTGCTCCGAATCAAGAAAATACAAACGACTGCCTACCATCCAGAATCAAATGGCGCACTAGAAAGATCGCATCGCACCCTCGCTGAGTACCTGAAAAAATTCATAAACGAGGATCAAGGTAATTGGGACGAGAGGCTGCCGTACGCGATGTTCACGTACAACACCACTCCACATACGGGGACCGGATCGTCACCCCATGTGTTGGTGTACGGACGCGAAGCGGAGTTACCGACCGCCGTGAAACAGGAGCCCCGCAGCACCTATGCTTACGACGACTACGTCCAAGAGTTACGCGAGCGATTATGCGCCGCATGGACAGTAGCTCGCGATAATCTAGAAGGCGCGAAAAGGCGGTCGAAGACCGCGTACGACCACGGCGCGCAGGTGCAGGAGTACAGCGTCGGCGAACGCATACTCCTCCGCGACGAGACGGTGCGCAGGGGGCGGTCAGCCAAGCTAACCCCGAAGTGGACGGGACCCCACGAGATTGTAAAAGCGAGGCCTCCCGTCAATTACATCGTCCGGAAGGGACGGAAAACTCAGACGGTACACGCTAACCGTCTAAAACTATTTATCGAATATTAAACCACTAAATGAATGTGGGAAGGGAGCTTCACGGAGCGCAAGGAGAGGAAATTCAAAATAATAATAATTATTATTATTATAATAAACGTTTTGGAAAATAGAAAATATAATCAAGAAAATTCAATTTTTAGAACAGTCAATTTCAATTTTTATAAAGAAATCAAATCAGTCCCACACGAAGGACATGTCCCCTTAGCGAATAAACGGCGCAAACCAACGAAATCCGGGAAAGGCTCCATGTCATCTCCGACCCAGGGCCCCAGGCCCCACAAACAATAAACGGCCCTACGGTTGCCCTCGCGGCGGCTGACCATTCTAAAAAATTTAAATAAAAAAATTATTGATTGAGAAATATACAAAAAAAAAACCATAGGAGATAAGGCAAATACTTACCATCAACCCCAGCACCTCGGGGGGATAGATCTTTTCCCCTGCATAGCACGGCTCCGTAGACGCGAGATCCCGAGACGCGGAAATGAATAGTGGACATGTTTGCAGATGGATTGCTAAAATACGAATGAGCATAGAAGCTCTGGCACTACGCATTATAAGAAAGAAGGGGAACAAACGCAGTAAGCATTCTCACGCTTCTTCTCCTACCTCCTTACAGGTTGATAGCAGCAAAAGGTGGACTAGTAAAACCCACGCAGCATCCCCCTGACTACGTCGTCAGCGCGTTTACCAGCACTCCAGGCATCTACTACGAAGAAATAGGAAGCCTCACGATAATCCAATCGACATGGCGGTTGATTGTCAGGCTGGACCTCGCCGCTCTAATGCACAGAGAAGCAGAGATCAGCAAAAATCTACAACGGGTCACCGAGCTGTGCGCAGACGAAACTCACGTCAATGAGATATGCCCCATCATCAGCGATTCCGTACTGAGAATGAAGAAAAGGATAGAGATGGGGGTGTCAACCATATTCGACCTCCTCGGGACGCACTCCTTCCGAGAATGCAGAGGATTGGTAGACGGCCTGGGAAGCATAATCAAGGCCATCACGGGAAACATGGACGCCGCCGACGCACGGGAAATCCATGAAGCGATAACGCACCTTAAGGCATCTCACCAGACCCTGAAGAAAGGGCTGAAGAACCAAATACAGGTCATAAAAACCACTCTCAGCCTATTTAATGAAAGCGCACATCACGTACAGGCTAACGAACGGACTCTACAGGCCCAAATGCAGCAAATAAACCGCACGTTCAACAGCGACGTATACTACGTACAGAGACGCCAACACTTAGACGAGATGCTAAACGTGATAAGTATCGCGGTCGAAGCATTACTCAGCGACGTGCAGGAGTTAGTGTGGCTAGTGGACGACATAGCTAGCGGCAAGCCCAGAGCAACGTCCCTGCCGCCATGCACACTCGTAAAGCACCTCGTCGAAGCACTACCACACCTACCATCAGGCAGTAGTTTCCCAGTCGCAATAACACACGACCAAGCGCCAACACTTATGCGATTGGCAGATACCAAAGCCTACAGCGAAGGCAACGCGGTAGTGCTCGTGTTGGATATACCACTGATCGGGCAGCAACGGTATAGTATACAAAAAGTATACCCCATACCCATGCGTGCTGACAACGGCAAACACTACTACATAGACGCGACAGAGAGCCACGTAGTAATAGATCTCGAGAACCGCAAATACTTAAAGATGACATCCGACGACATAACAATTTTCAAGGCTCTGGGCAAGTCATACATCTACCCACCCATGTTTCCAACAATTCCAATTACGAACGACGCACCCTGCGAAGTCCTCATCTACGCGAAAATAGATACCGATAACGGCAAGAAACGCGGAAAAAGGGTTATCGAACTAAACCATCCCCTTATCGTCCCAATGCAACAACGAGGGCGATAGCTATACGTCGCACCAACCCCTGAACCAGTAGGAATAAGTTGCGGAAAAACTACTCCTACTCAACACGAAATATTATACAATTCAGGTATACTGGCTTTGGTAGGCGTATGTATAGTAACCACCCAAGATTTCAGTATCAAAACCATCGGGTGGACATCACAGATCATCCGGGAAAAGTACCTCACATCGTTCAATTTAACATCAACGGAAATTGAAGCCCAGGCGCCCCCTACGCAGACCAAGATGACAATTCCACTGCAGAGCATGCTGCGAGACCCGGCAGAGGTTCAAAAGCTCGGAGCTCGAGCTGACCAAATCATGGACAACCTCAATACTGCCGGAGACGGGATGCAACACATCCACAATATGAGTTTCTACTCACTGGGTGCAGTAGCACCAATAGCCTTGTTTGACTATGTTCTGTTTAAATGTTATAGGTACCAACGAAACCGAACACCAACAAGGACAAGCGAGGCAACGACCCCTGCAGCAGCCGAGGTAAACATCAACCTTAAGCCGCTCGGACGACAACAGCCAGTGAAGCAACTGCGATCCGAGCTGGCCAGAGTATGTACCCGTCCCCCCAACGAAGAACGACTCGCTCGACACGAAACACGATAAGAAGCAAAAAAGGAAAAAAAAACTTCATCGTTAACTAATGAAAAAATGAAAATTTTAATTATATTGTCAGAACATCAAACCATAACAAATTATAAGAGGAAATACGCCAAACCAATCAGAAGAAAAAAATTTTTAGAGAAAACATTTTTCCTTTTAACACGTTAAACGCCCAGCGTAAATCGATGGAGTTTCTCCCGGGGCCCAAATCCGGGAGTGTAAACAGCGCGATATGGAAGAGCAGTACAATGCAATGCGTCGTTTAAATGTAACCACAGTTTATTTTGTAATATATGAAAGGATTTTTTTTTTTGGAAGATAGGTTTTAAGTTTGGTATTTTTATTTTTAGAAGATATTTTTTTTTGAAGAGTATTAGAAGATAATTTTGTGAAAGGTGCTTACAAAGTATAAAGAACCTCGAAATGGGGAATGTGATAAGCGTTCCAAAAACATTCATTATGACAAATCTCATTGCATTTACACCAGAACTTTCAGTTGTCTCAGAACTTTCAAACCATTCCGTCAAGCAGTATTTTTTGCATATTTTTAACATTTTTATTTTCTTTTTTATTTTCTAATATTAAAAAAAAAAAATTAAATATAAGTATATTTTTAATGTTTATTTTTGTTTATTTTATAGTTTATCGTTACTTTCTGTTGTTTATATTGATCATAATTGTGTTCCGAATAAAACTATTATAAATTACCTCAAAAATCCTGTTTTAATTGGACCAGAATAGTGTCACCCGTAAACGGGGCCCCTGTGGAAACATAGCCGTCACCCATATCTGGGTGACGCGGCGTTCAACGTGTTAAGGGGGGAGGGATGTTGTGCCCCGGAATATTCCACTCCGTATTTCGTATATTCGGGAATATTCCATAGCAAAGATACATTGGAATTCGTTCAAGATAGGAAACGAAGTCCAATGCCTGATCGTACGATCGACACCAAGAACGCCGATGCAGCATGAGGCGACTCGCTTGGCGTTCGACGATAGGCTAATACTAAAATTGCAAACTAAGGGATTTTAGTGAAGACAGTTAGCAACTGCTTTACGAAAAGACAGTATTAAATTAGATTGAAAAGAGAACGGTTGGCTCCTCGTGAAATACTCGAAACAACGTATTATTGTACTTCTTACTTTGACAATTAAATAGAAAACGGGAAGTTACCGTTGCCTATAATAAATACTTCCTTTTATATAAATTCGTGTTTTCATCTTTTACTCGAAATTCATCTCCTGATCGGCAAACGATCCCAAAGAATAATAACTTTTAATATTATACCGAATACCGAATAATCCAATTACTCGGTACCGGCATAACACCCTGAACGGTTGATCCAAGGTCGGATTCATCCGGAATATAAAAGTCATAAAACAGATTTGAACGAGATAGGTCGGTTCCTCGTCAGTAACTCGAGAATTCCTAAATTGCATTTAATTGCTTCACTTGTACGGAATATCGTAACTGTAATAAATAACGGAAAGTAGCTGCTATTTATAATAAACGTCCAATCAAAGCTTTTATAGTAAATCTACGTGTTCATCACTCCCACGTGAGATCCATCTCCTTATCGGCGAACGATCCCGAACATTAACTTATTAAATATTATACCGACGACAGTCATACTGTATGACGCGTCACCGGCATAACCATCTACCAATAGATTTTGAGGTCATTTCGATTCGCGCAAGGGCCCTGCGTGAATAATACGATACACAAGATAATGATACATTTACACAAGCGACGAGTCCGCTTGTTTGATTTATTGTGCATCTATCTGTACCCCCGAGTGGGGATAATGCCGATCGTACTGTCTTTCAAACAATTTTTACAAAAAATGCGAAAATAAGCTGATGCAATAGTTGTACTCTCATTACCACTCGTCCTGAGATGACAAGTATAGACCGGTCTATCTAGTGCGGGTCACGCGCGGAAGCTGTGCTTCGTTGTGTGCACCGCGGGCCATGAGATGAGCAGTACGTCTCAGTATGTGTTCGAGAACCAGTTACATGGAGAGTAAGTAGACTGTAATATCTAATATATAAAATTCTCGTGTCACAGTTTTCGTTGCCATACTCCTCCGAAGCGGCTTGACCGATTTTGATGAAATTTTTTGTGCTTATCCGGTATCTATGAGAATCGGCCAACATCTATTTTTCATCCCCCTAAATGTTAGGGGTAGTCCACCCCTAAATTTATTTTTTTATTTTTTAGACAAAATTTTTAATTTCTATTTTTTTATGATACAACATACAAAAATACATACAATCCTCAATTTTCACCCTTCTACGATCAACCCTTATTTTTTAATAGCCATTTTAGTAATTTAATCATTTTTCCTCTCCGGTCGAAAACTGATCAATCGTCATTTAATTAGTTATCCCCGCCAGATGTCTACAGGTGGCACTTCTGACCCAGTAAACAGCACGGAGTAGGGATGAGAACGAAGCCGGTCTCCTTTCTTTCTCACTCCCTACACAGTTGTCGGCCATCATTATTGTTTATGCATCAAGTGTAGTAGTAACGTTGACAATTATTTTTTGCTATCTCAGTGTAACTCTCATATAAACTTTTAATCATTCCTATTTTATCAATAATAATTAAATTATCAATTTTGAGTGTATTTTGCACGATTAGTTAATCAAGTGATTTTATAACCTCAAAAGTACTCAACACGTGACACGAGCTTCCAATAACAACGGATTTTGTGTTGTAAGTATACTTTTTTTTATTAATATCGAAAATGTTGTTGATCTTATAAAAATGTAATTTTAATTTAATTTTATTAAAAAAATGCAATTGAACAATTAAGATTTTCATAGTTTCCAAAAAATCAATCATTATGAATCTTTATTTTGAAATGTCAATGGAAATATTGGTTGTATGAAAAAATTATAAGAGACAATGTTTTCATAAAATTTAATTTTTTACTTTTGTTTGAAAAATTTTTCCATAAAACTTATATTTTTGTTATAATTTCATAAATTAAAACTAATCATTTCAAAACTGCGGCAAAAATCCTGGCCCTAATTATACTTTTAACATTTTTCATCATTAAATAATTTCATTAATTCTATTTATGTATGTTTTGTACAGTGAGCAATGCCAAGAAAACGCAAAGGGGCTGATTTGAGCCGCAGTACAAGTAAAGCTCGAAACTTGCGAAATAGCAGATCCGAAAGAACAGAAGAACAAATCCAGCAACAAAGTACTGATGCACGTGTCAGAATGGCGCAATTGCATCAAGAAGAGCCAGAAGATACACGAGCTGAACGCAATGAAGTCAGAAGATTAGAACAACGACAATCACGCCGTTTCACAGTCAATAGACGAAGAACAAATGACCAACAACGACAACAGGTACATCGAGCATTTATATCTGATTCATTCCTGCGTCTAGCATTCCAGTATGAGCCCGATATTGAATATTATGCTCATTCAAAAGTGGTAATTGGTGCTATGGACAAGGAATGTCCGCATTGTCATGCTCTGAAATTCAAAAATGAGCCAGCTGGGATGTGTTGCGCGTCAGGAAAAGTGCAACTACCTGAAATTGAAACACCACCTGAACCATTGAACGGCTTACTTATCGGCACGGATCCAGATTCTAACGTGTTCCTGAAGTCAATTCGAAGATTCAATTCATGCTTTTAAATGACATCGTTCGGAGCAACAGAAATAGTTCGAAATACTAATGCAAATGGTCAACAATTCAATTCTACATTCAAAATCAGAGGCCAAGTTTATCACAAAATGGGCTCACTGCTGCCAATGCCAAACGAACCACATAAATTCTTACAAATCTACTTTATGGGCGGCGAGGATTCCGGAAGCGCACTTGCCAATCGCGTGAATGCACGTTGTGATTATAATAACCTTGATTCACTTTATGCCAGGCGCATCGTCAGCGAGCTAGATGCTCTTTTGAACGAGCACAACGAGTTGTTGAAAATATTCAAATCACATATGCACCAATTACAAAGCGATAATCACGCTATCGTCATTAATCCTGATAAAACACCAGCTGGAGAGCATATTCGTAGATTCAATGCACCCGTTGTTGATGATGTTGCTGGAATCATGGTTGGCGATTGTACAGCTGCACGAGAAATTGTGATTCGTAGAAGAAATAATAATCTTCAGTTCATTGCTGACACACATCGTTCATATGACGCTCTCCAATATCCGCTAATATTCTGGAAGGGACAAGACGGATATTGCATAAACATAAAACAACGAGATCCCGTATCAGGTACTTCATTGATTATTAATTTGATCATTAATCATTTAACAAAACAATTAAATTATTGAACGTAATAAATTTAAATTAATTTTTATGAACAAATATTACAGGAGCTGAAATAAACAAGAACGTTAGCTCAAAGGATTATTATGCGTACCGATTAATGATTAGACGTGGCCTGGACAACGTCATTTTACGATGTCGTGAGCTTTGTCAACAATTCATGGTCGACATGTACGCGAAGATTGAGAGCGAACGACTACGATACTTACGATATAATCAACAAAAGCTGCGCGCGGAAGAGTACATTCATTTGCGAGACGCTATCAACAACAACGCCGACGTCGCCGAAATTGGTAACCATGTCATTTTACCATCATCGTACGTAGGCAGTCCACGTCATATGCAAGAATATATACAGGATGCTCTGACTTTCGTGCGCGAATATGGACGACCATGTTTATTTATCACGTTCACATGTAATCCAAAATGGCCAGAGATTACATCTTTCCTACTGCCTGGCCAAAATGCAATACATCGCCATGACATTACAGCACGTGTGTTCAGACAAAAGTTGAAGTCTTTAATAAGTTTCATTACTAAATCACATGTATTTGGTCCCACACGTTGCTGGATGTATTCGGTTGAGTGGCAAAAGCGAGGATTACCTCATGCACACATTTTGGTTTGGTTCATCGACAAAATCCGTCCTGAAGAAATCGATAGTATCATTTCTGCGGAAATTCCAGATCCATCCACTGACCAACTGCTGTTTGATATTGTTACAACAAACATGATTCATGGTCCATGTGGTACTCTTAATAGTTCATCGCCTTGCATGGCTGATGGAAAATGTACTAAAAATTTCCCTAAAGATTTTACCAATGATACGGTCACAAATGTCGACGGATACCCAATATATCGTCGAAGAAATCCTGAAAATAGCGGACAATCATTTATTAAAAATATCATCAACACAGACATTGATATTGACAATCGTTGGGTGGTGCCATATTCGCCTCTGCTGAGCAAGACATATAATGCTCATATTAATGTTGAGTTCTGCAGTTCTGTGAAGAGCATCAAATACATTTGCAAGTATGTCCATAAAGGCAGTGATATGGCTGTGTTTAGAGTGGAAAATACTAATGTGAATGCTCCTCCAGTGAATAAAAACGATGAAATAACGCTCTACCAAATTGGTCGGTACATCAGCTCCAATGAAGCTGCTTGGCGTATCTTTGGTTTTCCAATTCATGAACGGGATCCAGCAGTTGTTCAGTTAGCCATCCATCTTGAAAACGGTCAGCGTGTATTTTTCACGAACGAGACAGCGATTGATCGTGCAATAAATCCACCTAAAACTACACTCACTGCATTTTTTGAATTGTGTAATCGTGCGGATGATTTTGGTGCCTTCGCACGAACATTACTCTATTCACAAGTACCACGCTATTTCACATGGACTCAAACAAAAACATGGATGCCCCGCAAGCAAGGCTCACCAGTTGCTGCATGTCTCAATTTATTTAAATCAAACGCCTTGGGGCGATTATTTACAGTCAATCCAAGACACACGGAGTGCTTTTATCTTCGACTGTTGTTGGTTAATGTTACTGGCCCATTATCATTTCAAGATATACGTGAATGGGCAACAATATCCAACGTATAAAGATGCATGCCTTGCACTCGGCTTGCTGGAAGACGACAACCAGTGGGAATGCATGCTTGCTGAAGCTGCATTGAACTGTACAGCAATACAAATTCGTCTACTATTCGCTATAGTGTTGACTACATGTTTCCCAGCCCGAGCACAGATATTATGGGAAAATCACAAAGATTCAATGACTGATGATATATTGCATCAACATCGTATACGGTGCCACGATCTAACCATAACATTCAGCGACGAAATGTACAATGAAGCATTGATTGCTATTGAGGATCTTTGCATTGTCATTGCCAACTTACCACTTAGTAATTTCGGTATGAATTCGCCAAATCGAACTGCATCTGATTTAATGAATACTGAAATGAATCGTGAACTGCAGTACAGTACTGTAGAAATGGCAGCGATTGTTGCCCGCAATGTCCCACTAATGAATGAGGAACAAAGAACCATTTATGATCGCATTATGCTCGCAGTTTCAGCTGGACAAGGTGGGTTCTTCTTTTTGGATGCACCGGGTGGAACTGGCAAAACATTCGTTATTTCGCTAATTCTTGCTGAAATACGATCAAATAATGGCATCGCATTGGCCGTTGCATCATCGGGCATTGCAGCAACTTTATTGGATGGAGGTAGAACAGCTCATTCAGTATTTAAGCTGCCACTAAATATTCAGAATAACCCTGACGCAGTATGCAACATTAAGAAACAATCGTCCATGGCCACTGTGCTGAAACGGTGTAAAATTATTATTTGGGATGAATGTACTATGGCACACAAACATTCACTTGAGGCGTTGAACAGGACATTGAAAGATATTAAAAACAGTGACAAACTATTTGGCGGAACTCTGTTGGTCCTTTCAGGTGATTTCAGACAAACACTTCCAGTCATTCCACGTTCAACATACGCTGATGAGATCAACGCTTGCTTAAAATCATATCCATTGTGGCGTAATGTTGAAAAATTACAGCTAAAAATAAATATGCGCGTTCAAATGCTTCAAGATCCATCCGCTGAAACATTTTCAAAACAACTCTTAGATATCGGTGATGGAAAAGTTGCTATAGATGAAACTGGATACGTAAAATTACCGACCGATTTCTGCACAATCGCTGATTCGCAAGATACTCTCATTGAACAAATATTTCCCGATGTACACACACAGTACATAAATCATGAGTGGCTTGCAGAAAGAGCGATTTTAGCGGCAAAAAATGTAGACGTTGACAATTTAAATCTGAAGATACAAATGTTGTTGCCAGGGAACTTGGTATCATATAAATCTATTGATACAGTTTGCGACGACAGCGAAGCAGTAAATTTTCCCACAAAGTTTTTGAACTCACTGGATTTACCAGGCATGCCACCGCATAATTTACAATTAAAGGTTGGATCTCCAATTATCTTGCTTCGTAATTTGAACCCGCCCCGGCTGTGCAACGGTACGCGATTAGTCATTCAAAAATTAATGAAAAACGTGATCGAAGCCAGGATTTTAAATGGCAAGTTCAGAGGTGAAAATATACTCATACCACGGATTCCTATTATACCTACAGATGTGCCAATTCAATTCAAACGTATTCAGTTTCCGATTAGATTGGCATTTGCAATGACTATCAACAAATCCCAAGGTCAAACGATGTCTGTTTGTGGATTAGATTTGAGAACACCATGTTTTTCACACGGACAATTATACGTGGCATGCTCTCGAGTGGGTAAACCATCCAGTTTGTTTGTGTTAGCTAAAGATGGACTAACAAAAAATATTGTTCACGCTATAGCATTAAGAGATTGATATTGTTTAATAGTGTTACTGTCGTAATTGTTTAATTAATGATACATAATTTTAAGGAATAAATTATAATAACCTAAAAATAATGTTTGCCTTTTGTTATTTTTATATTCCCTCATCGTTCACAGCGCTCCATGCTTATTTCACGCATATACCACATTCTTACATACATACAATATACACATTCTAACATACATACATACTTACAATAAGTAAGCTATTTTTTGTCTACACTAGAAATTACTAGGAAATTATTTATATGGCAAAACAACGTTTGCCGGGTCAGCTAGTATTGTATAAAATAATGACGCTGTCGAGGTGCGCGTGCGCGCAGCGACCTGTTGCTTGGCCGCCTGACCTAGTGAATTCTCATTCCCGTGAGGTGCTACCGCTATGTAGCCACAAAGAGCAGATGCCTGTGCGAGCCTGGAGTGCGCAGCCCAGTCCTTAAGAACTACAGAATGCTTGAGTATTCTCAAAGAGTAAGGTTTGCTTGCGGCCGCGGAGCTTGCAACGCTTAAAATAGCGTGTAACATTTTCTATAATTTCGAAACATATCCCTGGTGGGCGTACTTATATATCTTCAAACGACTCGTGTCTAATAGCTGTGTTACGAGGTGATCTACCGCTGCCCGTCTGTACTTCTAAAAGCAAAAAATATCGTAAGAACGAGTAGAAGTTCATTGACGCAATAATTCATTGAAGCTATTTATGAGTACCTCGTGTGAGATCTGATACAGCTATAAAGAATCTTCACGTGACGCATACTTTGGCACAAAATAACCCAACTTACTTACAAAACAATTCAAAATTAAGTAGTATAAAATTATAAATTAAATATTATGAAATTAAAACTAAGAAGAAAAACAAAAAAATTTTAATTTTTAAATTTGGAAATCGAGAAGTTAAAAATAAATATTATTAATACCTAAATCGGCTGAGTTTAAGATTTGATGAAACCAAAGTAGTATGTGTACACCTTCGCTCCATCCAACTCCTATCCCCACTCCTTCCTCCACCACGCAGCTACCCCCACCGCTTCACTTTTCCACCGCCGTGGTACCCACTCTGCTTAACCAGTGTCGGTAACGTGGAGATGGTGAAGTGAGGTGGTGTGGATACTTTGGTGAACAAGGAAGAGTAGAGATAACAACAGGATGGAGCAAAGGTGTACGCATAGTTGAAAAAAGGAATAAAATTAGGTACTTACCTCTGTTGTTGTGCACCTTTCTTCGACGGCAATTTTAAACTCCTATCTCTCACTATCTCACTCACACAAACACTCACACAAACACACAAACACACACACGCGCGCCATCGTACCCGATGTTTATTTTGGCGCCGAGGACTCCGAACACCCGCTAGCGTCGTAACGAGGATACATTGCGAAAAATACGTTTTTGACTGCGCGATCACGAAGCTAAAGACACACTGAATGCTAAGGATGCTGCTGGTTAGTATCACAGGGTTTGAAGATAACAAGCCCCCCTCTGAATCATAACTAGGTATCCAGTTGTTATGCCGGTACCGAGTAATTGGATTATTCGGTAGTCGGTATAATATTAAAAGTTATTATTTTTTGGGATCGTTTGCCGATAAGAAGATGGATCTCGAGTAAAAGATGGAAACGCGAATTTATATAAAAGGAAGTATTTATTATAAGCAACCGTAACTTTCCGTTGCCTATTTATATATCAAAGTAAGAAGTACAATAATGCGTTGTTTCGAGTATTAAACGAGGAACCAACCGTTCTCTTTTCAATCTAATTTAATACTGTCTTTTCGTAAAGCAGTGGCTAACTGTCTTCACGAAAATCCCTTAATTCGCAATTTTAGCGTTAGCCTTTCGCCCGAACGCCAAGCGAGTCGCTCATGCTGCGTCAGCGTTCTTGGGGTCGTTCATACGATCAAGCATTGGACTTCGTTTCTTGTCTTGAACGAAATCCAATGTTTCGTTACTATGGAATATTCCCGAATATACTAAATACGGAGTGGAATATTCCGCGGCACAACATCCCTCCCCCCTTAAAAAGAAAAATTTTTTCTTTAAAAAATGTTTTCTTCGATTGGTTTCTCGTTTGAAGTTATATAACAATACAATAAAATTTTTCATTTTTTCATTTGTAACGATGAAGTTTTTCCTTTTGCTTCTTATCGTCTTTCGTGCCGAGCGAGTCGTTCTCGGTTGGGGGGACGGGTGCATAACCTGGCCAGCTCGGATCGCGGTTGCTCTTCTGGCTGTTGTCGTCCGATTGGCTCGAGATTGATGTTTACCTCAGCTGTTGCCGGGGTCGTTGCCTCGCTTGTCCTTGTTGGTGTTCGGTTTCGTTGATACCTATAACATTTAAACAGAACATAGCCAACCAAGGCTATTGGTGCTACTGCACCCAGTGAGTAGAAACTCATATTGTGGATGTGTTGCATCCCGTCTCCGGCAGTATTGAGGTTGTCCATGATTTGGTCGGCTCGAGCTCCGAGCTTTTGAAGCTCTTCCGGGTCTCGCAGCACGCTCTGCAGTGGAATTGTCCTCTCGGTCTGCGTAGGGGGCGCCTGGGCTTCAATTTTCGTTAACGTTAAATTGAACGATGGGAGATAGTTTTCCCGGATAATCTGTGAGGTCCGCCCGATGGTTTTTATGCTGAAATCTTGGGCGGTTACTATACATACGCCTACTAAAGCCAATATTCCCGTATTTTTTAACATTTCATGCTGAGTAGGAATTTTTTCGCAATTTTTCTGGGTTAGTTGGATAACTCTTTTCGCGCATTTTTGGCCGTTATCTGTGTCCACTTTTGCTGTAGGCCTTTCTGTGCTCTATTCAGCTTTGGGACTAGATTGCCAATGCGTGCTTTCTTCCTCACTCTGAGGCTTATTAACATGTGTATATCGACCGAATAGAGTGTGTACGTTGACTTATTTTTTCCAAAATTATGTATGCTCCTAGAGGCTTTATTTCTTCAATTTACTCCATATATTCTTTTTATACTCTACGCTTAAACACTATCCTGTGTCAGTATTGATATGCTGTACATTTTTCGAGGTGCTTTTCTGGCACGGTCACAGTATTCCGTCCCCTCCGGATTGCGTAATGAAATTGTTTTGTTCAATAGATTTTTCCGATATATATACGCTCTTTTTCCAGTTGATAAAATTAGGTCTCCTAAGACCTCTTCTATTTCATTGGAGCTCCCTACCCTGCATCTTGAGGTGCTCCTTCCCACATTTATTTTCTAGCTAATATTTAGTTTTAACTAGCTATAAGTATTCGAATTCCTTAATTCCTGAGCTATTAGTGCTCGATAAAGAGCTTCAGGCGGATTGCGTGCACCGCCTGGATTTTACGTCCCTTTCGGATGACGTAATTGACGGGGGGCCTCTTTTCTACTATTTCGTGAGGTCCCGTCCACTTCGGGGTCAGCTTAGCTGACCGCCCCTGCGCACCGTCTCGTCGCGGAGGAGTACGCGTTCGCTGACGCGGTACTCCTGCACCTGTGCGCCTTGGTCGTATGTAGTCTTCGACCGTCTTTTCGCGCCTTCCAGGTTGTCTCGTGCTACAGTCCATGCGGCACGTAGTCGTTCGCGTAACTCTTGGACGTAGTCGTCGTACGCATAGGTGCGGCGGGGCTCCTGCTTCACGGCAGTTGGTAACTCCGCTTCGCGTCCGTACACCAATACATGGGGTGACAATCCGGTCCCCGTATGTGGAGTGGTGTTGTACGTGAACATCGCGTACGGCAGCCACTCGTCCCAATTACCTTGATCCTCATTTATGAAATTTTTCAGGTATTCAGCGAGGGTGCGATGCGATCTTTCTAGCGCGCCATTTGATTCCGGATGGTAGGCCGTCGTTTGTATCTTCTTGATTCGAAGCAGTCGACATATCTCTTTGAAGGTTGAGCTGAGGAAGTTCGTGCCTTGATCCGATAATATTATTTCCGGTGTCCGGTGCCGGCAAATCAATTCTTCTACGAGCGCCTTTGCTACTGTCGAAGCCTCTTGGTTCGGCAGTGGAATCGCTGCGCTGTATTTGGTAAGTGCGTCTTGAATCGTAAGTATATATTTTTTTCCGTTGACGCTTTCCGGTAGCGGTCCTACGATGTCGACCGCAAATTTTTCAAACGACCTCGATGGGGTGTCAGTTACCACCATCGGTACTCGTTCCCTTTTCCCGATTTTATTTTTCTGGCAGGATTCGCAGGATGTTATATATTTTTCCAAATCCCTTCTTATGCCGGGCCAGTCGTACTTGGTCCGGATCCGATGCAGCGTATGCCTGATACCCTGATGCCCTCCTATGGGGGTGTCGTGGTATTCTTTTATGATTTTCATGCGATCTTCGAGGAAGGGAATGGCTACGCCACTGCGGCAGTCGCTGCGCTCTTTCGTAACACTGTCTCCGTCTGTGCTGCCGGGGGTTCGCGGGCTGTGGCCCCCGCCTTGCCTCGCTTCCTCAGCAGGCTTGTGCGGTGCTCGGCCCGCAGTTTCTGCACTCAATGTGCCCAGCGGTGGCTCCGCCGTTGGGTCGCTCTCTCTCTCGAGCGGCCTTGCAACGTTTGCTTTTCGCGGCCTTCCGCGCTTCGCGGGTCCGCCATGCTGTGCTGGGCCCGCTCCATCCTTGTTAGCGGTGCTCGCAGTCTTACCAGTGGCTTGCGTTGCTTGCTTGCGTGGTCTGCCCCTTCCCCGACCGCACGGCTTTTCGGTGGGGCTGTGGGGTTCAGTAGAGCGTTCTGCAGGCACGCTGCGAATCTCTCTATCCTCTTCTGGCGCATTGGCCAGCTCGGCTTCTCTCTCTGCCGCGTTGCTAGGCTGGCCCGGGGTATTCTCGGCTCTCCGCTTTGTGCGGCTGTCCGTACCCGGGCGCTTACTGTCCTCGTCTCTCCCGGCGCACGCGGATGGACTGTGCCCACCCAGATTGCAACTTCGGTTGCTTGCCCTGGGTGAACGTCTTATCTGTACGGGAGTTAGCGACCCCGCCGTGGTGTAGGCTCGGGTGCTCACCAAGCGAGACGTTAAGTCTTCGGACTAATTGGTAGATGGGGAGGTTGTTGCAGCCGCACGGCTTTGCCGTGTACAACCTTTAAATGGGTTGGACTCTGTCGGGCACAAGGTTTTTAAAAATGCCAACTCGTCAATAGGGAGTTTATGGATAGTGCTCCCCCTCAGACCAAGAGGTAACACTAAGGGTAAAACCAAGTGGGGATTGGTAGCCCGCCCCGATGCAAATCGGGGGAGCGCGTTGGCCGAGCGTATCTCGGCCCCACGCTCGCGGGAGCCGTGTCGTAGGCCGAGAGGCGGGAACGGCACGTTAATAACAAGGTGATCTCAGTGTCCTCGTCTCTCTCGCGGGCGAGCTTGACCTCTCGCTCCAGCGAGCTACCATGGCTATACGGGGTATCTTCGGCTGTCCGCTTTGTGCGGTCTTTCGTTGTGCCTACTTGCCCCGTCGTGCTGTCCTCTTTCGACACACGGACTTCGTTCTTCGCTCTCGCTTGGGCCCTCGTATAAGGCATATTCGACTTAGCGCATCTCCATTCGTATTGCGCTTTCCTGCCTTGTACTCTACGTTAAACTCATGTTCTGCCAATTTAATTTTCCAACGCATCAATCTCGAACCTTGGTCCTTTACTCCGAACAGCCAGGTGAGCGGTTGGTGGTCCGTCACTACTGTGAAACGGGTACCTTAAATATATGGCCCGAATTGAGCTAGGGCCCATATTATAGCGAGTAGCTCTTACTCCGTGTGTTACTATGTCGACGCGTTATAGTGGTTGCCTTGCGTATCCTCGACTCTCCGCTTTGTGCGGCTGTTCGTATACCCGATTGCGCTATCATTCTCTTTTTTGTGGGACTGTCTTTCCTGTCCCACTTGGGCTCGTGTGGTCGCATATATGCGACTCAGAGCGTCTGCATCAGTATTTCTTTTTCCGGCTTTATGCATTTTACCGGACCCATGCCCCGATTTTACGGTCTTCCCAGGCAAGGGTTGCGATTCTAGGTCCTTCGATACGACCTTAAAGGGTGCGCGATCTTGCACCTCGTGCGTGCGCTGTCACTTGTTCCCTCGTAGTTGGAATACACCGTTGTATTTGCACACTATTCCTGCGCGAGCTGCTTGCTTTTCACTGCTGAGGGGCACCAAGTCGGGCTTCCGTTGGCGCTGCGCAAACCGTTTGGCCTTCTTCCCCGTGCTCTCTGGGCTAACGCGCAGTGCCTTGACCTGGCGGCTACGTACGGTCTTCGCTATCTCCGAGGGCTCGCATGTCACCGTCGGCTGTTGCACTTCCCCGTCGTGTTTAGGAACATTTAAACTCATTCTTTTGGTTCTTGACGGTGTGGCACGGGGTCTCTCTATGATGCCTCGGCCGATCCTACTCCTTGTAGGTAGTCTGGCAAATTTATTTTTCTTGGCGGCATCCATGTTAGGCCCGTTTCCGGAAGGAAGATTTATCTTTGTAAGCAGGCCTATGTATTTGCACGTGGCGGCAGTTCTACCACGTGGTAACGAATATATCGCGCCGTCCCGTAGCGGCATGCAGTGCCCATACAACTTGAGCATCTCGCCATGCAGGATGTCCGCTGTAACGGGAATTTTGTGCCTCAACGCACCACGTTACCTATGACTGGTCCAAGTTATTTTTCCTTCGTTTTTATTTTCTCTTTCGAGATGGGCGCCAGGCGCTTTCGCGCCGGAAGGAAAAATACCGAGTTGGATGACCAGTCTCGACCCAGGCCAGCTACAGCTGTTCAAGGCAGAGTGGGTGGTTCGGACTGTCAAGCTACTTATTAGTCAAACAAAAATAAAGTAAAATACGGATAAAATCAATCAAGTAAAAGAATTCCTTAAAATCCACGAACCAAGTCGAATAATAAAATATTGTCAATAACTACGACCAAACGAGAACAATCCATGGAGTCAGCTAAATAAATAATAGATAAATAAATAAAATAATGACAGTAAATAATTTAGACAACCACAGCAAGTACGGGACTTACAAACTTCTTTATTTCTGGCGATCTGATGGTAATTTCCAATAAACAACAACTTAGAATTCAAACAAAATGTCCCGTAAAATCAGTCTCTCGTGTTAACAATTTTCTAAATTCAGTTAGGTATCTTAGTTTTAATCTTTAATTCAACGGCAGCAGTTATCCCGTTTTCTCACTCACTCCCATACTTCGGTAGCCTCCAGATACTGTATAGCCTATCTCGCTCGTTTATTTGAATCTCGACCAATATTCACCGACACAGCCAAATATTCGGTTGTCTCAACGCACCGTTCGCGATACGGCCTATCCCGAGCTAATCCCACACACTTCCAAACCGAACCAAAACCAAAACAACGGGACGTCGAGAGGTCACGTACGCGAAGCGATCCACGGCCTGCTATTACAATTTCAAATAAGGTATGCCGTGTAAAAGTCAAACCACCGAGACTTTCTGCGGTCCGTAAGATGCCAAATAACGAATAAATAATGGTCGGTAATTCAATAATAACAAATAATAATAATAATAATAAAATAATTAATGTGAGAATAATAATCTCGATCAATACCTCGTTGGTTGAATAAAGTATAACAAATAACCAATAAATAATAAATAAAATAATAAATAATAAATAAAACAGAGAAACGCCGATTGATTGGAAGGATACGCGACGCGCTATATAACGTTCTAGTCCCTTTTACATCCAATCTACAACGGGACGACGTACGAATTCGCGCACGACCTTCCAAATCGATACGAAAGGGAACTCAAATTAACTCACATAAATCCAAAGTCTATATTTCGTTAAAATCTGTGACGCGGTCTATCCCGTTCCAATCCCACACAAACCAACACACTTCGGGATAACGGCCTAACGCGCGCACGTTTTAACTATACGACTACAGAACAGTAACAACGAAAATAACGAACGAACTATTTATCATAGCAAGATACGCTTCGAACCGTACTAATCCCTCGATCAAGTACAAACACGGGATGACGTCCGAGCACGCACTGCAGGCATTCGCAGAAATAAAATAATGTCCAATATAATAAGAGAGATAAATAAAATAAAATAAGACGAATAAAATATTATAAACCTATAAGTGTCAATTATTCCTGAAAGTCCGCGACACGGCCTATGACATTCAAATCCCTCACATACAATCCGACCACGGGATGATGTACCAACACGCACGCGTTCTTACAGCAAAATGACTACAGAACAGTAACAAAAAAAAGGACAACGAACGAAGTTACTTCTTCCCGGCTCTAACCGCCAAACGATCACGATATTACACTCT
This sequence comes from Cylloceria caligata, assembly GCA_963942595.1. Classification (NCBI taxonomy): domain Eukaryota; kingdom Metazoa; phylum Arthropoda; class Insecta; order Hymenoptera; family Ichneumonidae; genus Cylloceria; species Cylloceria caligata. Next base: position 60,325,321 of record OZ012704.1, on the reverse strand, counting down.
ACTCGACGCAGCCTGTGCCGATACGAATAGTACTCTGTGCGTGGTATATCAGAATCGCAGGTACGTCTAAGTTTGAATCGAACTTTCCAAAGAATTAAAAAAAAACAATAATAATCAAATAATCGCGAAAGACCGTAGAAGGGAAGAGCGCTCACCGGGACGATGACGATGCGATGTTCCTTGCTAATCCTTCTTAACCCAAAACCGTCTCGAAATTCTCTCCTCTGGATACCATCCTCGATTTACTCCTCGATGTTTCAAAAGATATGCCCCGGTACCCACGATAGGTGGTGATAGATTTCGACGAAATCAACGGTGGAGCGGGACGACATGATACTCGCTACTACGTCCTGTTCGCTCGACGGTAACCGGGAAAAAGCCCCGAGGTCCTGCCGGCACGCATGCCCGTAACCTATGATCCCCTCCATGTGTAGTCCAGTCCGGCAGGTGAGCCCCGTGAGATAGACTGGTTATTGCTAGTAGATCAGATGACCGAGAATAGATAATAGCATATTGGCCGTAGATGAACGTCGAGCGGGACGGCTGTAGATCCCGACCCCGAGAAATGGAAAACGTCTGTATCCTCTATCTTTCTCTCTCCTACGAAACGGTGACTCGATCCCACAACCGCCAAGAGGTGTGGGCCGCCCTCTTCCTTCCTATTTCTCTCCGCTCTTCGGTCGTACGATTTAAGAAAAATAAATACAAAAAAACAAAAAAAATTATTTAGAGTACGGCGATTACGCCTTACAGCCCTGTGATATCGTGTTGGCAGCCGTCGTGCGAGAAGGACGTAGCGCTTGAGGATTTTGCCACGTTACACCGCTTTATGCTGCTTGATAAAGTCCATGCCAATTAGTCCGTTGACCTTCAGCGGCACATTGTTCGGAACGATGTAGAACCAATGCTCTACATTTAAAGCCGGTGTCTCGAGTACAATTTTAGCTATACCAAGGGGGGTGAATTTTTCGCCCGCCACACCCTGTAATTCCCGGAGCACCTGCTCACCATGGTCTCGGGCTTGAGACAGCCTTCCTTGATTATGCTGCACTGCGCTCCGGTGTCCGCTTTGAGGGTTAGTACCCCGGTCGTGGCCAACGGTGCATCGATATCGAAGTCGCCGGCGATGGCGCTGGACGCCGGCAGCGTTACTTGCAGTAACTGCAGCGTGGTTCTCCTTTTTCTGCACGCAGGTTTCTGCTGGGCCGCGAGCGTGTTTATCCTCATGGTTCCCAGCGGGCTGGCATCGGTCTCTGGTCGACTCGTTCCGGAATTAACCGTAGACTTTTTACTCTGACCTCCGGAGTTCCTTGGACGTCGATTATGCTGTGGCGTCTGTGCTGGCTCGTTCTTATTTTGCGACAGTCTTTTCTTGCAGTCCTTCCACATGTGGCCTTTCTTCTGGCAGTAATTGCAGGTTATTTCCACATTGTGGATTGACTTGTTCTCACTGGGTACTGGTAGGCTTACTCGTTCCGATCTGCGGGTGCAGTCTCGAGCTATGTGTCCAGTGTTTCCACAGGTGAAACAATTTTCGCTCTGCCGGGATGATGCGCCTTGGGACCTTCTGGGGTGGCTTAATACTCCACCTACCCCTCCCTTTGGCTGCACCATATTCGTGATCTCGATGGCTCCTGTAACGGACTCGTGGAGGGTGGCGTAATTACGAGATCTCACCAGAATTTGGACCTGCCCATGCAGTCCATTTTCGAAGTTGGCCTGGGCGCTCTTCCGTGTTATTTTTTCGGCGATGCGCATCTCCAACATCGAGGTGGCTTCCTCGCAGAGTTTTTCTATTATATCGACGGTGATACGCTCAGTCCTGGCGGCGTATACCGCGATGTCCTCACCCTGGCCCTGCCGGAGGGAGTTGAACTCTACTTGTAACGCAGGCAACGACTTCCGCTTTCCGTACAGGGCCTCCAGCTCGGTTTTTAGCTGCGCTACCGAAAGGATGACTTCATGCTTCATCTCTCTGGACGCCGTTCCCTCGAGCTTGCTGCTGAGCACCAGTTCCAACAGGATGTCTTGATCCTGGGGCGCTACTCTCTTGAAAACTGTCTCGCATGATCGCAAGAAGGCATCTAGTTCGTCAGCGTTGCTGCCGTCGAAGCGCTTTATATTTTTCAAGGCCAGCCCCAGGTCGAGTGTCTGACTCGGTGTTTCCGACACCCTCCGTTGTTCCCTCTGGAACACGGGATCCGCAGGGGGATAATCCGATTCCTTAAATCGGGTTTGCCTCGACCGCGGACGTGGTATCGGACGTTCTTCCAACCCTGTATTTCCCAGCCTCCGCGATAGTTCGGCGTTTTGCTTTCGTAGGGACCGGATGAGTTCGTACTCGTCCGCGCCTACCTCGTTGAGCGTGTCCGCCAAGTTCCGTCTCGCCGACGGTGTTTCGGCCTCCCTGAGTTCGCGATCGAGTTCGCGTTGGCCTCGATCGTGATCGCGCTGCAGCCTTTCGTACTGGCGTCGCGCTCTTTCCAGTTCGCGTTGGCTTCGGTCGACCGCTTCCAACCGATCGCGTACTCTCGCTGGTACCGACCGGGCTGTCGTACCGGTAGCTGCTGAAAAACCTACACGATCTATGGTTCGCATGTTTACTATTTCCCGCTCAACCATTTCCTCGGTGATGTGCTCGGGAGTTCGCTCGCCAGTAGCCATATTAAACACGTCGTCGCTACCGTCGCTGTCGAAATCCCCGAACGACGCACCCCTACGTGAGTTTACGCCCAACTGGGCCGTTAGTCGGTCTGCAAGGGCCTCTTGTCTCATCGAAGGGATTCGCCCCGACGGCGAGAGCTCGAATAGCGCCCTGCGCGCGTCGTAAACGATGTCTCCTACTGCCGCAGCTAAACCGGCTGTAGGGGCTACCCCTGTGCCAGGCAACGTTGTCTCTAGCGAGTTGCCCCTATGCCTTGATCGGGCTCCTCTCGATTCTGACATGTTTGCTAATTTCTCGGCGAACTCTACTTTAAAATATTCCCACAAAATCTCAAGAGAAATATATATCTAGTGGAATATTTTCCCAAATATCGGTTCTACGCTGGCTTTGGCAAAATTATTCATTTTGTTTTCAAAATTTCAAAATATTTGTCCTATCTGGCTTCAGTTTATCGGCTATATGTATAAGTATAATGTAACCGCCACTTACAGATAGATGATCTGGAAGATTGTCCTTTCCATACTGTTGCCGACTTGTTGTCCTGTATCTCTGTTCGGTCGATGGTCCTTGTCGTCCTTCCTGACGCTGTTGACCCGTTTCTTCGTTGGTTCCTGGGTTCGTCCCTGGTGCGTCGCCAATGGTTGCTCGACGGCTTCTTCTCGAGTAGCTGCTTTGCGTACTCGGCTGCACACTTTGTGCGGTTTTCCGCGACTTGACGTGACACCGTCAATCGGGACTTTAAACGGTTGACCGATACGTCACCCCGCACCGACGTTCACTTTGCGTCTTCGCGTTAGATTAGTCGGGTTTTCACGAACTACACTGGTGTCCTTGCACGCGTCGTAGTCGTCACCTCAGAGTATTCTCAACTTTGTCCAAAACACTTTTGTCCTAATAAATCACGAATCACTTAACTTCAGCAGATCCCACCGCTGCCACCAAATGTTATGCCGGTACCGAGTAATTGGATTATTCGGTAGTCGGTATAATATTAAAAGTTATTATTTTTTGGGATCGTTTGCCGATAAGGAGATGGATCTCGAGTAAAAGATGGAAACGCGAATTTATATAAATGGAAGTATTTATTATAAGCAACGGTAACTTTCCGTTGCCTATTTATATATCAAAGTAAGAAGTATGATACAATAATGCGTTGTTTCGAGTATTAAACGAGGAACCAACCGTTCTCTTTTCAATCTAATTTAATACTGTCTTTTCGTAAAGCAGTGGCTAACTGTCTTCACGAAAATCCCTTAATTCGCAATTTTAGCGTTAGCCTTTCGCCCGAACGCCAAGCGAGTCGCTCATGCTGTGTCAGCGTTCTTGGGGTCGTTCATACGATCGGGCATTGTACTTCGTTTCTTGTCTTGAACGAAATCCAATGTTTCGTTACTATGGAATATTCCCGAATATACTAAATACGGAGTGGAATATTCCGCAGCACAACACAGTGCTCTGAATGCAGCAACAGCGGTTTGTACGCACGTGCGTACTGCTTTGCGCTGTGCTCTTCGCGAAGCGCTTGCTCTGCAGTAAAAGGTGCAGAATATGATACCGTGCCGCAAGAAACCTCGATTATAATTTATATATAATTATAAAATAAGAGACACAATAAGACGATGTATTTGTATTTAATTCATCAATATTTTATTTAAATCATTTTACAGATGTTGTGCCGCGGAATATTCCACTTCGTATTTCATATATTCGGGAATATTCCATAGCAAAGAAACATTGGAATTCGTTCAAGACACGAAACGAAGTACAATGCCCGATCGTACGAACGACCCCAAGAACGCCGACGCAGCATGAGCGACTCGCTTGGCGTTCGACGATAGGCTAACGCTAAAATTGCGAATTAAGGGATTTTCGTGAACACAGTTAGCAACTGCTTTACGAAAAACAGTTATCAATTAGACTCAAGATAGAACGGGTTGGTTCCTCCTCAAATACTCGAAACAACATATTATTGTACATTCTTACATTGACTTTTAATTAGACAACTGAAAGTTACCGTTGCCTATAATAAATACTTCCTTTTATATAAATTCGCGTTTTTATCGATAACTCGAGATTCATCTCCTTATTGCCAAACGATCCCAAAAATAATAACTTTTTAATATTATACCGAATACCGAATAATCCAATTACCCGGTACCGGTATAACATTTGGTGGCAGCGGTGGGATCTGCTGAAGTTAAGTTATACGTGATTTATTTGGACAAAAGTGTTTTGGACAAAGTTAAGAGTGACTCTGAAGTGACGACTACGACTCGTGCAAAAGACGCCAGTGTAGTTCGAAAACCCGACTAATCTAACGCGCTGACGCGAAGTGAACGTTGGTGCGGTGTGACATCGGTCAACCATTTAAAATCCCAATTGACGGTGTTACGTCAAGTCGTGGAAAAACGCACAAAGTGTGCAAGCGAGTACCCGAAGCGGTAATTTGTTACGAAGCCGTCGCGCAGCCATTGCCAACGCACAAGAGACGAGCCCAGGAACCACTAAGAGACGGGTCAACGGTACCAGGGAGGATAACTGGACCAGCCTTCGAGGGAAGCTACGAGATAACAGGTCTACAGCACCGGAGGAACTGCACCCGAGAACAACGCCATGGAGAGGACAATCTTCCAGATCATCTTCCTGGAAGTGGCGGTTACGTTATACATAGTAGATTCGAAGCCGAAAATCAGTCAAATATTCCATCGAATACATATATCTCTCGTGAGATTATTTTTGTTCGGGAAATAATAAAATCAAGTCCGTCGCGAAATAAACATGTCGAAGTCTAGGGAAGCCCGATCAGGTCGCAGGGGCAACTCGTTAGACACGACGTTGCCTGGCGCAGGGGTAGACCCCACAGCCGATTTAGCTGCGGCCGTAGGGGACATCGTTTATGAAGCGCGCAGAGCGCTATTCGAGTTCTCGTTATCGGGACGAATCCCCTCGACCAGACAAGAGGCCCTTGCAGACCGTCTGACGGTCCAGTTTGACGTAAACCCGTTTAGGGGTGCGTCGTTCGCGGATTTCGACAGCAACGTTAGCGACGACCTATTTAATATGGCTGCTGGCGAGCGAACGCCCGAGCGCGTCACCGAAAATATGGTTCACCGGGAAATAGAGAACATGCAAACTATAGATCGAGTAGGTTTCTCTGCAGCTACCGGTGCGACAACCCGATCGCTACCAGCAAGAGTACGCGATCGGTTGGAGGCGGTCGACCGAAGCCAACGCGAACTCGATCGCAAACTCAGGGAGACTGAAACACCGTCGGCAAGGCGGAATTTGGCGAATACGCTAAACGAGGTTGGTGCGGACGAGTACGAGCTCATCCACTCCTTAAGAGAGCAAATTGCCGAGCTCCAGCGATGGTTAGGAGGAGCAGGGATGGAGGACATTCCGCTCCCTGCACTGCCCCCGAGACGCACGCGGTTCGAGGAGACGCAGAGGCCCTCAAACATGCTCAGCCTCAGTCTCGGTATAAAAATGGTAAAAACGTTCGACGGCAAGGATTCAAAGGCGTTGCCGCTCTTCTTAAAGTCCTGCGACACGATATTCCGCAGGGTAGCAGAGGAGGAGCATGACACCCTCCTGGAGTTGATAGCCATGAGTAAGTTAGAGGGTGCGGCAGCAAGGCAACTGCAGCACAAAACCATCAGCACCATGGCGCAACTCAGGAGCGAGTTGGAAGCATTGTACGGACAACGGAAGTCCCTGGCCACGTTGCAAATGGAGTTCAGCTCCCTCCGGCAGGGACAAAACGAGGACATCGCCGCCTACGTGGCAAGAACGGAGAGAATTACGGTAGACATCGCCGAAATACTCTGCGAACCGATGAAAACAGAGGATCACAAGATCACCGTCGAAAGTGTCACCCGACGAAGCGCACAGGCCAACTTCGAAAACGGCCTGCATGGCCAGGTGCGAGTGCTGGTGCGTGCGAGAAATTACCAATCGCTGCATGACTCTGTGGCAGGGGCCATAGAGATAACCGACATGGTGCAGCCAAAAAGTAGGGTAGGTGGAACACTAAGCCACCCCAGAAGGTCCCTTGGCGCACCATCCCGGCAGGGTGAAAATTGTTTCACCTGCGGAAAAACTGGACATATGGCTCGAGACTGCACCCCGGATACGGGACGAGGAAGCCTACCAGCACCCAGTGAAAACAAGTCAATCCACAACGTAGAAATAACCTGCAATAACTGCCAGAAGAAAGGCCGCATGTGGAAGGACTGCCGGAAGAGACTGTCGCAGAATAAAAACAAGCCAACGCAGCCGCCCCGACAGCCAAGAAACGCAAGCTATGAAGATGCAAGAAATACGGTAACCGCGGGGCCAGATCCAGCCACTGCAGGCGTGAATACACTGGGCGCACCGAGACTGAATACGCTAACTGTCCAGCAGAGACTTGCGTGCAAGCAAAAGAAAACAACGCTGTAGCTCCTACAAGTAACGTTGTCGGTGTCGAGTGCGACCACCTGCGACTTCGATATCGATACACCGTAGGCCACGACCGGGGTACTCACCCTCAAGGCGGACACCGTAGTGCAGTGCAGCATAATCAAGAAAGACTGTCTTAAACCAGAGACCATGGTGAATGACTGCACCGTAGAGCTGCAGGGGGTAGCGGGCGAAAAATTCACCCCCCTCGGGATAGCTAAAATTGTGCTCGAGACACCGGATTTAAATGTAGAGCATTGGTTCTACATCGTTCCGAACAATGTGCCGTTGAAGGTCAACGGACTACTAGGTATGGACTTTGTCAAGCAGCATAAAGCGGATATTCTGCATGGCGAGATCCTCGAATTGTATGGGCACTGCATGCCGCTACGGGACGGCACGCAGAGGATATATTCGTCAGCACGCAGTAGAACTGCCGCCACATGCAAGTACATAGGCCTGCTTACAAAGATAAATCTTACTTCCGGAAACGGGTCTAACATGGATGCCGCCAAGGAGAATAAATTTGTCGGACTACCTATAAGGAGCGGAATCAGCCGAGACAAAGTGGCGAGATTCCGTGCCACACCGTCAAAAACCAATAGAGTGAGTTTAAGGGGTTATACGCAGTTATGAGGCAAAAAAAAGACAGTTTTTCAAGGATTTATCCTGAAAAGACTTTTGAATTTATTAATTTGAAAATTTTTGTGGTTATAAAAGCATTCTCCAAGAACGTGAACAAAATTTTTATTTATAAAAATGTTGATTATAGAGGGCGCTGCAGGCGATTTCCGGAACCTACTCTAAAAAAAGACGATTTACGGTGTACATCGTAACTCGAGATTGGATTATCTGAAATCAAAAAACCAAACAAATTTCGTTAATTTATTAGATTATCTAGTAATTAATCGGTCGGCTAAACAAAATATTGAATTTTCACAAAATGGCGGCTTCTAAAAAAAATGGTTTCGATTTTTTATGTAAAATTTGGCCTTAAATTGTTTATAAAATGGAAAATATGTATCGGATTGACAAAAGGAACGATTAATTACTAGAAAATGTATCTAAGAAGATTGTGTTAAAATTTTAGACCGATCGAACAAGCCGTTTTTGAGATATCGTGTACACCGACTTTAAAAATGCTGTTTTTAGAAAAACGCGTTTAAAGTTTCAAAACCGGTTCACACACAAAACCGATTCACACATAGAAGAAAAATTTTTTTTTCAACTTACATTGTGTCGTCTATTCCACGGCCATATAATAAATCCTCCATTCCTTCAGCAGCCTCCAGCAATTCAATTTGGTGCTGTCTTCGAGCCATCCTTCCCTCTCGTGTCCCTTCGTGCGCTCTGCGTTCGGATAGCGTAACGCGCTCTTTGTCCTTTTGTACATATGCATGCGCATTGGGCCCCAAAGACAGTCCCATTGCATTCATATGGTACAAAAGTGAAATTGAACCTTCATTAAACATACCGGCGGCGATATTTGCGGCCATTTCAGCAATTTTTGAGCCACTCGGAATGATTTTCGGCGTAATTTTCCAGATGATTTGGTTGTAACTCTCAGGTACAAGGAAAACACTACTACACTCTCACACAATGTATAAGAATATAATACACAGGTATATATAAGGAGCAACGGTCCAGGTAAACAGCTGCCGCTTGAGCCTCTGCCCCACCTTCTTTCAAACGCGCCGAGGCGTCTCTACATATATAGGTATAACTCCGAAAGTATTGCTCGGATCGACTTGAAATGTTGTGTGTATACTTTTGAATATATGTATATTACAAAAATGCAATAAAAAATCGATTTTTTGAAAATCATAACTGCGTATAATCCCTTAAATGTTGCTAAACACGGCGGAGAAGTGCAACAGCCGACAGCGACACTCGAGCCGTCGGAGATAACGAAGGCCGTACGTAGCCGACAGGTCAAGACACTACGCGAAAGCTCAGAGAGCATGGGGAAGAAGGTCAAACGCTTTGCGCAGCAGCAACGGTAGCCCGACTTGGTGTCCCCCAGCAGTGAAAAGCGAGCAGCTCACGCAGGAATAATGTGCGAATACAAGCGTGTATTCTATCTACGAGGGAACGAGCCGCAGCGCATGCACGAGGTGCAGCTTCGCGCACCCTTTAAGTTCGGAACGAAGGACCGAGGATCGCAACACTTGCCTGGTAAGAACGTAAAAACGGGGCATGGGTCCGGTAAAATGCATAAAGCCGGAAAAAGAAATACTGATGCAGACGCTCTGAGTCACATATACGCGACCACACGAGCCCAAATGGAACAGGAAAAAAAGTCCCACAAAAAAGAGAAAGATAGCGCAATCGGGTATACGAACAGCCGCACAAAGCGGATAGTCGAAGATACCCAAGGCAACCACGATAACTCGTCGAAGCGAGAGGCTAAGCTCGTCCACGAGAAAGAGAAGTCGAAAGGCCGACAGACAAAATGCTAGTGGAAGGAATTGCCCAACCCAGCCGGAGTCAGAGAAACGCGCCGCTGCTGGTTGTAGCGAAGAAACTTGATGCGGCCAGAGTGAGGAAAATGCGCGTAGTAGTGGACTTTCGGAAGTTGAACGAAGCCACCATCGGAGACTCATACGCACTGCCCAATATCACCGAAATATTGGACCAGCTGGGACGGGCCCGATACTATGCGACCTTGGATCTCGCCTCTGGATTTCATCAAATCCCGATGGCGCAGCAAGACAAAGAAAAGACCGTATTTTCTACACCACAGGGCCATTTCGAGTACAACCGCATGCCATTCGGACTCAAGAACGCTCCACCGACTTTTCAGAGGTTGATGAACTCCGCGCTGGCTGGACTGCAGGGAGTTAAATGCTATGTATACTTAGACGATATAGTAATTCACGGCAAGACCTTCAAGGAGCACAATGACAGGCTGCGAGAGGTACTGCAGCGGCTAAGAGAAGCCAGATTAGCAGTGCAACCGAGCGAGTGCCAGTTCCTGCGCAAAGAAACGGAGTACTTCGGTCACATCATATCCGAAGAGGGTGTACGTGCTGATCCGAAGAAGCTGGCAGCGGTAAGGGAATTTCCAGTGCCGAGAGACGTAAAGGGAGTACAATCTTTCCTCGGACTAGCTGGCTACTACCGGAAATTCATCAAAGATGTCTCGAAAACCGCACAGCCACTCACAGAATTAACCCAGAAAGGGGTTAAATTCGAGTGGACCGCAGTAAGAGATGCTGCCTTCGAAGAACTGAAGACATGCCTTACCACAGCACTGATACTGCAATATCCAGACTTCACGAAGCCGTTTGTTCTAACGACAGATGCCTCAGACAAGGCGCTCGGCGCGATCTTATCGCAAGGCAAGATTAGGGACGATTTGCCCATATGTTACGCGAGCTGCACCATGTCAAAGGCCGAGCTCAATTATACAACAACGGAAAAAGAGCTACTCACCATAGTTTGGGCTCTCGCTCAATTTCGACCATATATTTATGGTACACGTTTTACGGTGGTGACGGACCACCAACCACTTACATGTTCGGAGTGAAGGACCCAGATTCGAGACTAATGCGTTGGAAAATAAAATTGTCCGAACACGAACTTAACGTTGAATATAAGGCCGGAAAGCGTAATACGAATGCAGATCCGCTAAGCCGTATATTCGCTACTACAAGGACCCAAGCGAAAGCTGAGAACGAAGTCCGTGAGTTGGAAGAGGATAGCACGATGGGGCAACTCGGCATAACGAATGATCGCACAAAGCGGAGGGCCAAAGATACCCCTTACAGCCGTAGTAGCTCGTCAGCAGATCGAGCTTGCCCACGAGACAGAAAAGGACAGCATGCGCCCGGGTACGGACAGCCGCACAAAGCGGAGAGCCGAGAATACCCCGGGCCAGCCCAGCAACGAGGCAGAGCGAGAGACAGCGCCTGCCAATGCTACAGAGAAGGATAGAGAGATCCGCAGCGTGCATGCAGATCGCTCAACTGAACCCCACAGCCCCGCCGAAAAGCCGTGCGGTCGGGGAAGGGGCAGACCATGCAAGCTACATACGCAAGCCACTGGTAAGACTGCGAGCACCTCTGACAAGGACGGAGCGGATCCAGCACAGCATGGCGGACCCGCGAAGCGCGGAAGGCCGCGAAAAGCAAACGTTGCAAGGCCGGTCGAGACAAAGAGCGACCCAACGGCGGGGTTAACAGTGGGCACACCGAGCGACGAAACTGCGGACAGAGCACCGCAAAGGCCTGCTGAGGAAGCGAGGCACGGCGGGGCCCGTAGCCCACGAACTTCCAGCAGCACGGACGAAGACAGCGTTATAAAAAAGTATATCGACTGCCGCAGTGGCGGAGCCATCCCTTCTGCCGATGGTCGCCTGAAAATAATTAAAGAATACCACGACACCCCCATAGGAGGGCACCAGGGTATACGGCGTACATTGCATCGGATCCGGACTAAGTACGACTGGCCCGGCCTGAGAAGGGAATTGGAAAATTACATATCGTCCTGCGAATCCTGCCAGAAGAATAAAATCAGGAAAAGGGAACGAGTGCCGATGGTGGTAACCGACACCCCATCGAGGTCCTTTGAGAAAGTAGCGGTCGACATCGTAGGACCGCCTCCAAAAAGCGCATCTGGAAAAAGATATATACTTACTATCCAGTACCCGCTCACAAAATACAGTGCAGCTATACTACTGCCGAACCAAGAGGCTTCGACAGTCGCTAGAGCACTCGTAGAAAAATTGATCTGCCGGCACGGAACACCGGAAATAATATTATCAGATCAGTGTACGAACTTCCTCAGCTCGACCTTCATGGGAATGTGTCCACTGCTGCGAATTAAAAAGATACAAACTACGGCCTATCATCCCGAATCGAACGGCGCATTAGAAAGGTCACATCGTACCCTCGCTGAGTACCTAAGAAATTTCATAGATGAGACAGGATAGTAGTCCCGACACAGGATAGTGTTCAGCGTAGAGTGTAAAAAGAATATATGGAGTAAATTGAAGAAATGAAGCCTCGAGAAGCATACTAAATTTTGGAAAAAATAAGTCAACGTGCACACTCTATTCGGTTGATAAACGCATGTTAATAAACCTCAGAGTGAGGAAGAAGGCACGCGTAGACAATCAAGTCCCAAAACTGAATAGAGCACAGAAAGGCCTACAGCGAAAATGGACACAGATAACGGCGAGAAATGCGCGAAAAGGGTTATCCAACTAACCCATCCCCTCATCGTCCTAATGCAACAGCAAGGGTGATAGCTATTGTCGCGCCAACCCTAGAAAAATTGTGGGAAAAATCCCACTCGGCTTGAAATGTTAAATAAAACGGGAATGCTGGCTTTGGTAGGCGTATATATAGTAACTGCCCAAGATTTCAGCATCAAAACCATGGGGCGAACATCGCAGATCATTCGGGAAAACTACCTTCCGTCGTTCATTTTGAAATTAACGGAAATTGAAGTTCAGGCACCCCCTACGCAGACCGAGAGGACAATTCCATTACAGAGCGTGCTGCGAAATCCAGAAGAGCTTCAAAAGCTTGGAGCTCGAGCCGACCAAATAATGGACAACCTCAATACTAACGGAGACGGGATGTAACACATCCACAATCTGAGTTTCTACTCACTGGGTGCAGTAGCACCAATAGCCTTGGTTGGCTATGTACTGTTTAAATGTTATAGGTACCAACGAAACCGAACACCAACAAGAACAAGTGAGGGAACGACCCCAGCAGCAGCCAAGGTAATCATCAACCTCGAGCAGCTCGTACGACAACAGCCAGAGGAGCAACTGCGATCCGAGCTGGCCAGAGTATGCACTCGTCCCCCCAACCGAGAACGATTCGCTCGGCACGAAAGACGATAAGAAGCAAAAGACAAAACTTCATCGTTAACTAATGAAAAAATGAAAAATTTTATTGTATTGTTATATAAGATCGAACTGTAAAATTGTATCAAATTGTAAGAAGAAATACGGAAAACCAATCGAAGAAAAAATTTTTTAGAGAAAAAATTTTTCCTTTAGGAGGGGAGGGATGTTGTGCCGCGGAATATTCCACTCCGTATTTCATATATTCGGGAATATTCCATAGCAAAGAAACATTGGAACTCGTTCAAGACAGGAAACAAAGTCCAATGCCCGATCGTACGAACGACCCCAAGAACGCCGACGCAGCATGAGCGACTTGCTCGGCGTTCGACGATACGCTAACGCTTAAATTGCGAATTCAGCGATTTTCGTGAACACAGTTAGCAACTGCTTTACAAAAAACAGTTATAAATTAGACTCAAGATAGAACGGGTTGGTTCCTCGTCAAATACTCGAAACAACATATTATTGTACATTCTTACATTGACTTTTAAAAGACAACGGAAAATTACCGTTGCCTATAATAAATACTTCCTTTTATATAAATTCGCGTTTTCATCGATAACTCGAGATTCATCTCCTTATCGGCAAACGATCCCAAAAATAATAACTTTTTAATATTATACCGAATACCGAATAATGCAATTACCCGGTACCGGCATAACACAGACATTTACCGTCACATGCAACATCACGCTAATATTCGCTTAGAGATTCCTTCACCGTTTAATTCATTTTTATCACTGTCCGATCATCGAGAGGTAAAAGCATTGTAATATTCACGTACTATTTTATCGTTTTTCATTACATTATTGCTAAGGAGATTATTAAATCACGACATGGTGAATCCGCACAACATAAGATGCAGGAATACGATACAAAATTGTCCACATAAATCCGATGTATTACTGGTGGTAGATACTGCAGACTCTCATAGATTTGTCTAGTGTTCATGCTGAACACATAATTAATGATTAAATGAAGCAATATACGCTTTCATAGACGTATGTATATACGCAATATTTATTTCACAGCATCGTCGATCGTGTCACGACGACATTGTGAAGATTTCTCCTATTTCTTATTCTCTTTCTCTTCGTCTGCCGACCAAGCATTCATGTATGATTTGCCTTTAAACGGGTGCTCGTGAAGCCAATTTTTTATTTGGAAAGCCTGGCGCATAGCACAATGCGAAGACGCTGTATCGTTTATCATAGTGTCTGAAGCATTTTCGCAAAGATTTCGGGATAAATGTGTACGATAGAGCGCCCTCCTCATCCTCCAGGTTGGAAATTTCATGACTCGTGATATCGCAAAGATATCAGGTATAGCAAAGGTATAGCCTTCTCGTAACCGCGTGTATAGATACGTCTTGATTTTCGTGAAATTTCACGGAAGTTTGCATATGCTTGTTTACAGCTAACATCGCCCTCGTACCATTCAAGACTGTGAAAATATTTCGAGAAAAAATTGTTCTGGCTTCTCGAATGCTGTGGTAATTTGACAAAGTGACACAGTAGTGCGATGATCTAATGAGCAGAATACGGTCTGTCCACTGCTACCATGCCAATTTCTTTCGGAATAAATTCCGAGTCTTTACCACGCATTCCCTATATATCCACGACGATATCCATTTTCACGTCTAATCTGTACAGATGCTCAAGTTCGACCGATTAGTTACTCACAAAGACGCTTCTACGTCTCATAACACGAAACAATTTTACTCCGACATCAGCACATTTTTCGCTTATCCGGTAAAATCCGCCATTACCTGCCGAGAGGCATCGATTTCAAGGACATTATCGTATTCCACGTAGACCGCACAATTTACCGTTGAAGCAAGCACATCCTCAACTTGCACCTCTATTCTCACACTACCGTGCTTTATTAAATTCCAATGTGAATTGCTGTTTGCCGAAAGATCGGGTGTCAAATCGATAGCAAACAGACAGTATCTTCCGCGATAATTATCTCGATCGATCGAATTACCATCGTTCAAGAAATGTATTCCAGTTCCCGAAAACAACGTTTGTAAAGCATCCACATGCAGATGATTTTTCGTGAAATCAAGTTGTAATGGTTTCGAAGGTATTTGAGCACCATCTACATACAACGAGAGATAATTTATCTTATAATTTCGGAAATTGAATGGATAAATACTGAAGTTGCCGTTAAACGCTTTGTAATCGACAAAACCGATAATTATACGCTTCGGCAATCGACCTAACACGATATTATCGATAGTCTCTCCATAATCACCGGAGTATATTGAAACGGCCTTTACCTTGACTCTCATAAGCGGATATTTAGTCCTTGATTTTGCCAAAGTTCTAGCATGCGAGCGCAGCACACCAGCAGCTATTTTTGTTCTACGAACGAGAAGCGATGCTTCGAGAATCATTAAGCCGCATTGACCATTCTTCGTATCGCCTACAAGACAAAATGAATCTCTAGATCGCACCAGGCGTAGTCTCATCTCGACAGCGTTTAATAGGAACCGCTCGTGATTGAATATATCGCAATGCAGATGGCCGAGCAAGTCTACGGTTTTTCCGACATTTAAAAATTGTTTTCTCTTCACAAGACCCACATTTCCCGATGTAATATCATTCATTTTTCCAGGGGTATCATCGTACCAGAGAGCGCTCGTGCGATGCAAATTTTTGGCAGCTGGACCATAATTCAAAAGTGTTTCTATGTACGCTAAATAAGCGTAGGCATTATTTGGAGGTGAAACTAGTTTTTGATTCAGGTATACATCCACCTGATTAAACATAGAATGCAAGAGATTGTTTACAGGGCCGGTACTTACTTTCGGTGCTGCACCCGCGACAATTTCCGTAGAAGGATATGTTATTTTCACTCTCAGACTAAGTATAGTATGCGATATACTCATCACCCTGTCCAGAAATAACAAATTCGATAGGTGTATCATCTGTTAGCGAAGAAATTGGCTTATAATACACCCAATCGGAGCCTTCGATAATAGTTTGCATCGGTGGGAGTCAAAATATATCAAGTTCCGATTTAAGACACTCACACGAGTGCGCATGTAGAAAAGCCATATTGTTTCGGCTGTCCAAAAATATCTGCAACCGTTCGTTGACGACTCTTCATCTTCTTATAGTTCTTATTATTATTCTCCTTCTTTATTACACTTTTCTTTTTACGGGAGATACGTCGTGGTTTACGTTCGTTCGATGAATGAGGAGTTCGCGAAAGTTTGCGCTTTTTATAACCAGACCCCCGCCTGAGAGTGTCAATTTTTTCAGAGGCTTTACATTTGAGATTACTGCCTGATTCTCGCGCTATGTTGCGAAAAACATCTTTCACAGCTATATTTCTATCGACGATATTACCGGCTACGTTTACACCGGCTGGCAATACCTTTTTTCCAACTTTTTTAGCACCCTTCTTTGAAAGTGGTAACACTCGACCAATCTGTCCCCCGAGAAAGCTGCCGATACCGTGTCCTTGTTGATTAGGTAATCCGATATAAACATGGCTAAGACCACCGTACCCGCGACGGCCCCAGCCGTGCTGCATACTGTCAATATCATCCATAGCGGCGTAATCAATCGTGGGACGTTTTGAAGGGGCCTCCCCTTTCAAGGGTATGCACTTTTGAAAAATCAATTTTTTTTGTCTTTTCTTAAAGTTAAACATTTAAAAAATGTAGTCTCAAAATTTGAAGTCGATTAGAGCAAAACTCTCGAAGTTATTGACTAGTTAGTCTCCTCTTGGAAAGACAGCGTGCAGCTGGCGAGCAGGTATACAGTTTATTCACTTGGGGATCTTTCTGGCCTATTGTTCTGTTTCGAAAAATTTCTATTTATTAAAGACAGCTAACTAAAGTTGTAAATACATATTTTATACGTGTATCTTATACACTGTATAATATTTTAAAAAGAGAGATGATCGTCAGTTAGTTGTTGTGCGTTCGATCGTGCGCTTATTGCTTGTGATTTTATAATTTTGACAAGATATTTTCTGTTAAAAAATGCCGAGAGTATCTAAAGTTTCGAGAAATGACCGAAGAGGTATAAAAACTCATTTGTGCAGAACGAAAAAAAGGCCTAATCCAAAGAAACAAAATAAGGATGAAGCTAATACGAAGAGTGCATCATCGAAAAAAATAATGTTGAATACCAGTGCGAGCGTGCCAGAAGACGTTGAAAAACATTATAGAATCATCGATTTTTTGCTTGTTTTCTCAACAATTTCAAGTTTAGTTAAATGTGCTCAGTGTGATGGTTCAGTTGAGTTCAAAACTTGCACAAAAGAAGGTCTTGGCTTTCATATACAGGTAAAATGTGTCAATTGTGATCCACGATATATACCGTCGAGTGAGAAAACTGGTCATCGCTACGAAATCAACACTCGATTTGCTTTCGTAATGCTTACATTAGTTTTGGGTTTAGCAGGCTGCAATAAATTTTGTGGTCTAATGGACATTGGAAATAATTTTTTATCCAAACCGTCTTATTTGGATACTATGGCATCGATTTGCTCCTACGTCAAAATGACTGCTGACAAATTTCTCCGTTCCGCCGCAGACGAAGAAAAACAGAAAACAAGTGCAAATTCGGAGTCTTATACTTTGACCGTTTCTTGCGATGGTACTTGGCAGAAGCAAGGCTTCAGCTCCTTATTTGGTGTCACTTCATTGATTGGTTATTGGACTGGAAAAGTTATTGATATTTTCGTAAGTAGTTTGCATTGTCAGCTTTGCAAATTATGGGGAAAAAAGTTGAATACTGCTGAATTTAAAGAGTAGCACGAAGAACACGTTCATAGTGCTGAATGTCAAGCCAATCACACCGGACCATCAGGTAACATGGAAGTATGGGCAGTAATCGAAATGTTCCGCCGCTCAGAGGAAAAGGATGGAGCAATGATCAGCAACTATGTCGGAGACGGCAACAGCAAAACTTACGGCAATTTAGTGCAAGCGAAACCTTACGGTGAAAATTTCACTATAAATAAAAAAGAATGTGTAGGTCAGGTAAAAAAAGAGTGGGAAGATGTCTACGTGATCTGTCAAGAAACACTGTTGAAGACAAAGTTGCGAAAACAGGAAAAAATGTAGGTAGAACACGGCAAAGTAAAGTCCTCGGCGGCAAAAGAAAACTCACCGGAAAAGTCATCGATAATTTAAGTCAATGCAGCAGAGCAGCAATAAGGTATAATCGTTATTCGGTGGAGAAAATGAAAAATGTCATCTGAGCAACGTACT
The DNA here is from genome assembly GCA_963942595.1 of Cylloceria caligata. NCBI lineage: Eukaryota > Metazoa > Arthropoda > Insecta > Hymenoptera > Ichneumonidae > Cylloceria > Cylloceria caligata. Next base: position 60,307,120 of record OZ012704.1, on the reverse strand, counting down.
ACCACCAGCAGTCGACAGACGATAATCCTCAACACGATAAGTGCCCGAGCAGCGAAAACTCGTGGTGTCCGTATCAAAAAGCTCGGGCCACAACAGGAGTGGAAAATTGTGAACATAATTACACTCCACTTCCAGAAGATGTCATACAAGCGATCAAACCGATATACGAAGACCTGAGTAAGGACGAACTTCTGGAAAGGTGTCTTGGAGGTTTTACCCAAAATGCCAACGAAAGTTTGAACCAACTAATTTGGAGGATTGCACCGAAAAAATTATCTGGCAGCAAACAAATTGTTGAATTTGCATCCTACGTAGCTGCATGCACTTTCAACGAAGGTACTGGCGCTTTTCTCATATTTCTGGTTATTTGAGAAATCCATCCAGTGTAACTTGACAGATCTTGAACCTGCGAATATATTGGAAAAATGTGAGACTTCACTCACGACAGGGTGATTAATAAACCAGACACAATTGTTGTTATCTTGAGAAAGTGGTTTATTTACACCTTCCGCACTTCAATTACAAAATTAGGTTAAATTTAGAAAAATAAAAATAATATAAAAATAAATACATCAAAAAATCAGAGAATTAAAACATGTATAAATAAATTAATTGAATTGACTGTGGCTTGAGAGACCAGTACACAATTATGCTAATTGTGCTGTATTTTATTACATGAGGACCAGCACACAATTATATTAATTGTGTGCTATGTGCGCTTGAGAGCGAGCATGACGCAGCCAGTGCTGCGGAGCATGCCACGGAGTGAGAAATGTGAGTGTGTAAAAAATCTGACTTATTCTCAGTAAATTCTCTATAAAGTTATATGAGAAAATACAGGGTATAAGTAAGAGCACTTGCAGTTGTACTGCTTGAGTGCTGTGACTGAATGTGAGAACAGCTACGCAGTCAGCACTGCGTAGCACAATACAACATAGACTGAGGATGCACAAATGAGTACAAATATTCACAGTATTTTCCCAGCAGGTTTACTGGGGGAAAATACAATGAATAGAAAGCACATGCGCAATTATATTAATCGAGCAGGCAAAATGTAGTGATGAAAATCGTGGTACAGCCATTGCTGCAGAGCACGCCAAAGTGTGAGACCTTTATGTTGATGTACCGACTTATTTTCTACTCCTCACCGACATTGAATTGCACTGAATTGTGACGGTGTACTCTTACCGTATATTTGAGTCCTGTTGAGCTTGAAAATGTTGAAAAAATCCGGTGAGCTGGTGAAAAATCCGAGAGTGTACCGAGAATGTGTGCGCTGTCCAGGCGGTCTTCCACAGAAGTGACAAAATATCCAATATGGCTGCGGAATATGAAAGCGTCGTTGGGCGCTGAAGTCAATTAAAAGAGATAGCCGGTGAGCGAAGCCGAAGTCAAGCGAGAGAGACATCCTCTCGCTCAACGCGGCATGCCTACGAGGCACAACCTCGGCTCTGCGAAGCCCCGCCTCGACTATCTCCGCCCAACCGAACGCTGCGTGCTTGAGCACAGCAACAGGTCGACGCACGGCGAATATCGATCGCTGTGCGCCAGCTGATTATTCAACACTGGTAGATATAAACGTCAGCGTTGGGCCGAGCGCTCACGAATACGCAACATTGGAGGACAGCTGTCGCATCAACAGGGCCGAGATACAAGCTCAGCAGCAGAGCAACGAAGTCAAAATAAGGCAAAGACTTGAGAAAAAGAGGCTGAAGACATTGAAGCTGCTGCAGGGAGTCTACTCTATGGAGCTGGAATCGATGATTCGGTGTAAGCTGAAAAAACTTTTTTTTTCACTTTTTTAGCTTTTAAAACTTTAAACGCGTTTTTTTCAGAACCACTTTTTAAAAGTTCGTGTACACTGCTATTTAAAAACTACATTACCAATTTATTTCAAACTTAGTACATACTTTCTACATCTAAAATACCTCCCCCCAACGTTGTTTTAGATTTTTTTTTACCTTAAGGGGGTTTTCCACTTACAAAGTTACAGAATTTTTCATAAAAAATAGCAGTTTTCACTTTAAATGACCACCAAAAATTTAAAAAGAAAAAATAATAATAATCAGAGAACGTTGGAGGGAGGAATTAATCATACGTTGACTAAATTTTAATAGTTTTTTATTTCAGATAATATCCAGCTGAGATACAGTGTACACCGCTAATCGTCTATTGCCAAACACGTTCTTGGAAAAGCTCCGTCACCGGCTTGTTTGACGATATTTTCGCATAAAAAAATAACTGAGTGTTGTTGAAATCATGCTTAATAATGTACAAAAGGTTTCAATAGATTTGCTCAATTCATATTTCTAAAAAAAAAAAATCGCAAAAAAAGTGTTTTTTTCACGCTAAAACCCTTACGCCCCTCTGAAATGCAGTGTCGCAGTGAACGTTCCCTGTTCGAATGGTATAGGATTTCCAAACTCGCCTCTTATATCGATCTCGAAAGTGTGTAAATTGTTGCGCAAGAGAGGTATATATCGTGGCGCCGAAAACGATTTAATTTCAATCGAATCATACTGACAGTCGTCAGCATCAATGGGAACAACTCGTAAGAGGGGTGCTTGTACATCGCCTGTAATTTAGCTCTCGCATAGATCGGTGTAAAGAAAAATGCTGCCTGGTATAGCACCGGAGAGAGATGCTGGTCTCAACCCTGTGTATTCGTAATACGGTTCTATGATTACAGACCTACAGGCCTCTTCCGAGAATCCTAGTAGCCTTGCAATAGCGGGAGATACGCGAAAGTCATGGTATCGAAGATCGTCGCATACACGCGCCACTTCGACCTGCCCGCTCGGAAGCGATTTAAAGCGCAGATGACCGGCCACGTAAGGTAAGTTATTTATATTCTCCAAAAGATCGTCTATAGAGCGATATATACCAGATGGAAATTAGTCTCTACCTACGCGTCGCCGTGTTAAAAGATTAAAACCCGATAAATCATAAAGAATCACCCTCAAGAGATACGAGATTTCCTACAGTAGGAACATGTAAAAAAATCATCGGATAAACAATTTCCACAAGAGTACACAATAAATTTCGTCGTCGTATTATCCGGAAAATACAGCATACAACTGTTCCTCGGTAGTACGACAAAGAAAGAGCTATCTTTGGAGCTCATGTTTATCAGGGACGGTGATTCCTAGCGTTCTTCCTGTTTGTCCTTTTTTTCTCTTTCGTCTTCTCAGGTGACAGAGGCACTCGTACTCGCGATAACTCTGCCTCGTAGAAAATACCGTCGATAGGCTCTTTATTCAGATCGTGTAAAATATACACGAATGGTTCTCGAATCACGGATAATCGTTGAATCTTGAATAAGTCGTTACTCCAACCACGCTCATATCCTTTCACAAATGCTGCTTTAGTTGTACTGATACATACCAAGTCACCGACGCTGTATTTAGGCTTTTTAGTTTTTCTCACCTTACGCTTATCACGCCGTTCTCAATTTTCTCGGGCTATAGAGGCATTTTCGAAGGTAACCTCACTCGGAGGAAGACGCGTTCCGCTATATTTAGTGTGATTATATGCATATAAAAATTTTTGTAAAACATCGATGTAACGCTTATTTCGCATGTATGTAAAGTAACGCCATATTCGTTATTTTATTGTGCGATTAAAGCGTTCGGCAATCGAGGCTTTTATATCGGGATTACGATCGGCGCGAAAATCGATATTATTTTCCTTGAGAATTTGCTGAAATGGACTGCCGCTAATTTCTTCGCCTTGATCAGTTTGCAATTGCTGCGGGCGACGATTGATACAGCGTGCGAGTATGCGCGTGAGACCGCGGGCCACGTTTGCGCTCGTTTTGTCACGCAAAGCCTTGACCCACGCGTATTTGCTCAACACGCTGATAATGACTAGCAGATATGCGTACCAATTGTTGTACGTAGCTATAGAGCGAAGATCAGATAAATCAGTCTCCCATACATCGTCTATATTACTCACGTTGTACGTACGACGGGGAAATCGTCGTCGCACGAGACGATGCATGTTATATGAATCCTGTGTCCCGAGCCATGATAAAACATTTTTTCGCGCTACTGTCCGATCCACCTAGGCCAAATTTTTTGCTCGAGAATAGGATGCAGGATGAGCGGTGTCATAATAAATTTTTTGAAGAATTTTCATAATTTTAACGATGACCAGTTAAATGCATTCTTTTTCTTTTTCTTTTCTAACTGTGTGGGGGATTGATATTCATTGGGGTATCGTTGGCTCTCTACTTGTGCGATGTTCGGCAATTGTTCATCCTCTTCTTCTTCCTCCTCCTTCCCCTCGATGATGTCGTTGTCCGCCCTGAGCATTCAATCTCTGCTGAGTGCGCGGACTCGGCCTCGTTGTTGCTACTGTTGCTGCTGCTACTACTATCACTATCGCGTGGTAAAATAAGACGCCGCTGCGGTTTCGAGGATGATGTAGGTGCAGCCTCGTGTAGTAACTCGGGAATGCCGATAAATTCCCGCGGCATCTGTATCGTTCGCAGGAGTTTGGCAAAGTGAAATCGACCGATGGGTCTCTCGCGTTTTCTAGCTCGCATAGCATCGTTAACAAGATCAACGATATCGGAATTTGAAATTCTTCTGCCGTCTATGGAAACAACACCGTTACGATCCCATGTAATTTTTTTACCGACTGCGCTGCGATGCAAATTGTGATGCAACGATATTGCTTTAAAGTAAAAATTTTTTTGGTACGCTAACCATAATAAGTGTGTCATTTAGTCAAGATTTAACTTTGTTCATTAAAACGTCGTCGATTATATTCTCGCCGCTACCGAGTATTGCTTTTTCTCGTTTTGACGAAATATTCGGTACTGTATTATCATACTCGACCAAGTAAAGATAACACTGAAGAACCTGTTGGTACGCTGTCCATTTTTCTCTCTCGCTCTTGTACGAGTGAGAGTTTAGAATTTCACTCAGCTCGGAGTCGAGGCGCGGTAATGGTGTACCGGTAATGCTGTACGGAGGGCGACAGGTCTGTAGTAGTATTAGTAGTAGTAGTAGTAGTAGCAGTAGTGGCGAGACCCGCGAGACGATGTATGTTATCATGAGGAATAAGCACAATCTTTCTGGCATATTCTATAGCTCGCGTAGACCAAGACAGGCACAAGAAGCAACTTGAGAAATCCGCCACAGTGGTCGAAGATAATCTTCCTCTTACCACTCCAATTTCCTCTTTTGGCGGATAATCGTCGAAGAATTGCCTCTGAAGATGATTCTTTTGCACGTTGTTCAGACTCACGTTTCCATGTAAACCGTTTAGAGCACACTTCCATAAACACCGTACAAACGCTACATCTGTTTTGTGCAAAATTGCACGTCGTTGCTCTTGATTCAGATAACACAGCGCTTGCAATACAATTATTGGTATGTTATCGAGCGGTCCGTGCAACGCCATTGCAAGCGCATTACTGGTACATCACGCATCGCATCGCGAACCTTTATTGCCTTTTGAGGCACATAAACGTTATGGTATTGGTCATCGGGAAATATACAGTCGCGGAATCGACAATTATCAGGTATTGATTGTTTCAAATCGAATAATAGATAGCCGTGCGGTGCAGCTGTTGCATCGAAATATACCTCCTGCAAAAATCTCGGATTCTCGGAACATACCTGGAGTGCTAATTAGCGTTTAAGGAGATATCGCGCTGCTCGTGACCCTGATGGAAGAGATTTTGTGTGATTATTTACCGCTCAGTACCAGCTCGTGCCGCGGGGTCGCCGTCTCTGTCGCTGCCACCGCATCCGTCGCGGTATAAGCTTATTTAAGAGTCAGCTGATTGATTTTGATAGACACCCATCGATATGGATACATTCTGGAAACATCCATGGACAGTCGTAATAAGCGGTCCTACGGGCTGTGGTAAAACATGTTTTGTCAAAAAATTCTTTAAATACATGCGCGGAATGACGGATGTCCGGTTCGAGCGTATATTTTTTTATTACTTAGAGTGGCAGTCCGGGTATTCAGAGTACGGTGATAAAATCGAACTTCGCGAGGGTTTCCCGCAAGCAGCAGACTACTCGAATGCTACAAGGCCTAAACTTGTGGTCTTTGACGATCTAATACGCGCGGTATCGAACAATACCGTGGTCGATCTTTTCACCAAGGGTAGCCATCATAAAAATCTTAGTGTCATCTTCATCACGCAAAATCTCTTCCATCAGGGTCACGGGCAGCACGATATCTCCTTAAATGCTAATTACATCGTTGTTTTCAAAAATCCGCAAGATCGCGCGCAAATTCAACATCTAGCCAGGTATGTCCCGAGAAACCGAGATTTTTGTAGGAGGTATATTTCGATGCAACAGCTGCAACGCACAGCTATCGATTATTCAACTTTAAACAATTGACGCCTGTTAATTGTCGATTTCGCGCCTGTATATTTCCCGATGACCAATACCATTAAGTTTAAGTGCCTCAAAAGGCAATAAAAGTTTGCGATGCGACGCGTGATGTACCAGTAATGCGCTTGTAATAGCGTTGCACGGACCACTCGATAAAAAACAGATAATTATGTTGCAAGCGTCGTATTATTTGAAGCAAGAGCAACGACATGCAATTTTGCGCAAAGCAGATGTAGCGCTTGTACGGTGTATATGCGAGTGTGCTCTGAACGTTTTACAGGAAAACGCGAGTCTGAACAACGTGCGAAAGCATTGTCTTCGGAGGCACGCGACAATTCTTCGACGATTAGCCGCCAAAAGAGGAAATTGGAATGGTAAGAGGAAGATCATCGTTGAGCACTGTGGCGGATTTCTCAAGTTGCTTCTTGTGCCTGTCTTGGTCTACACGAGCCATGGAATATGCCAGAAAGATGGTGCTTATTCCTCATGGTAACATACATCGTCTCGCGGGTCTCGCCACTACTCCTACTACTACTACTACTACTACTGCTACTACTATAGACCCGTCGCCTTCCGTACAGACTACCGGTACACCATTATCGCGCCTCGACTCTGAGCTGAGTGAAATTCAAAACTCTCACTCGTACAAGAGCGAGAGGGAGAAATGGACAGCGTACCAACAGGTTCTACAGCATTATCTTCGCTTGCTACCATAGACGGCAGAAGAATTTCAAATTCAATATCGTTGATCTTGTTAACGATGCTATGCGAGCTAGAAAACGCGAGAGATCCATCGGTCGATCTCACTTCGCCAAACTCCTGCGAACGATACAGATGCCGCGGGAATTTATCGGCAATCCCGAGTTACTACACGAGGCTGCACCTACATCATCCTCGACATCGCAGCGGCGTCTTATTTTACCACGTGATAGTGATAATAGTAGCAGCAGCAACAGTAGCAACAACGAGGCCGAGTCCGCGCACTCAGCAGAGATTCAATGCTCAGAGCGGATAACGATATCATCGAGGGAAAAGAGGAGGACTAACAATTGCAAAATATTGCACAAGTAGCGAGTCAACGACACCTCAGTGAATATCGGTCCCCGACACAGTTAGAAAAGAAAAAGAAAAAGAATCCATTTAACTGGTCATCGTTAAAATTATGAAAATTCTTCAAAAAATATATTACGACGTGAGTAATATAGACGATGTATGGGAAGCTGATTTAGCTGATCTTCGCTCGATAGCTACGTACAACGATGAGTACGCATATCTGCTTGTTGTTATCGACGTGTTGAGCAAATACGCGTGGTACGAGGCTTTACATGACAAAACGAGCGTAAACGTGTTCCGCGGTCTCACGCGAATACCCGCACGCAGTAACAATTTTCGCCCGCATCAATTGCAAACTGATCGAGGCAAAGAATTTATCGGTACTTCATTTCAGCAAATTCTCAAGAAAAAGAATATCGATTTTCGCGCTGCTGGCAATCCCGATATAAAAGCCTCGATTACCGACGGCTTTAATCGCACAATAAAAGAACGAATGTGGCGTTACTTTACATACACGCGAAATAAGGGTGACATTGATGTTTTACCAATTTTTTTATATGCTTATAATCACACTACACACAGCGGAACCCGTATTCCGCCGAGAGAGGTGACCTTAGAAAATGCCTCTATAGCCCGAGAAAATTTAGCACGGCGTTAGGAGCGTAGCGCGAGAAAAGCTAAAAAGCCTAAATACAGTGTCGGTGACTTGGTACATATCAGTATTGCTAAAGCAGCATTCGTGAAAAGATATTAGTGAATCGATAACTATTCGTGTATATTTTACACGATCTGAATAACAAGACTATCGACTGTATTTTCTACGAGGCAGAATTATCGCGAGTACGAGTGCCTCTGTCACCTGAGAAGACGAAAGAGAAGAAAAGGACAAAGAGGAAGATTGCTAGGAATCATCGTCCCTGGTAAATATGAGCTCCAAAGATAGGTCTTTCTTTGTCTTACTACCGAGTAACAGTAGTATGCTGTATTTTCCTGGATAATACGACGAGGAAATTTATTACAAAACTACCGCGTCAGATACGTTTGCACGGAGAATGGTCTGTTTCTCTTGTGGAAATTGCTTATCCGATGACTATTTTACATGTTCCTACTGTAGGAAATTTCGTATCTTTTGAGGATGGTTCATTATGATTTATCGGGTACAAATCTTTTAACACGGCGACGCGTAGAAAGAGACCAAGTTCCATCTGGTGTATATCGCTCTATAGACGCTCTTTTGGAGAGTATAAATAAGTTACCTCACGTGGCTGATCATCTGCGCTTTAAATCGCTTCCGAACAGACAGGTCGCGTGGCGCGCGTATGCGACCATCTACGATACCACAACTTGCGCGTATCGCCCGCTATCGCAAGGCTACTAGGATTCTCGGAAGAAGCCTGTAGGTCTGAAATGATCGAATCGCATTGCGAATACACAGGGTCGAGGCCTGCATCTGTCACCAGTGCTATTTCAGGCAGCGTGTTTCTATACACCGATATCTGCGAGAGCTATATTACAGGCGATGTACAAGCACCCCTCTTACGATTTGTTACCATTGATGCTGACGACTGTCAGTAAGATTTGACTAAAATTAAATCGTTTTTGGGGCCACGATATATACGTCTCTTGCGCTACAATTTACACACTATAGAGATAGATATAAGAGATGAGTGTGGAAATCCTATATTATTCGAACAGGGAACGTTAACTGTGACACTGTATTTCAAAAGGTTTCACGATTGAGTACGCTGCTATGGATGATATTGACAGTAAGCAGCACGGCCGGGGCCATCGGAGGTACGATGGTGTAGGGCAGGGGTCTCCAAACTTTCCAGCCTTAGGGCCATACTGATTACTCCAGTAAGTTCCGAGGGCCAAAACCATATTATCATTGTTGCCGGTGGTAAAAAGTGAAATAGTCCAAAATCTGTCCGCGGGCCGAATGTGGCCCGCGGGCCGTAGTTTGGAGACCCCTGGTGTAGGGAATCGGTCAGATAACTGCTAGCGATATGTATAGTCAATTCTCGCTGTTTATCATACTTAAGCCATTCCGTTACCCGAATAAGTTCAAACCAAACCAATATATTCCGTATATCAGTATAATATCGCTGTATCCAGATAATTGCGCTCTGCGCTCACAATAATCATAGTTAGCGAGTCGGGAGACCACCGTGCCGCGCTTGCCTCTCTCCAGTCACTGTGAAGACGCCGCATCGCACTGCGAATCGAAGAATTCAGCGAACCAATTGAGCGATTTGAATTTAACGAATGAAACGAATTAAATTGGCTAATCAAGTCAGTCACATTCTGAATGATTGTGAATACTCCGAGGACCTAACCATAGTCCAACGAGATAGCCGTTGCATTTTGCAACCCTCCATCACCTCAGCCCATAATTTCAAGGCCAATGGTTGTTTCGTCGTTGACACGGTTGGATATAATCGATCTGGCCAACCTTTAATCATTGGCCACGGGTACATACTTGGCCGTTGGAAAATAGACATCTTCGCAATGAGACCGTGGTGTATGTAAACAAATGCTTTACCGAATAAGATAAGTCTCGTCGTTCTTTTAAAATGTATTTCTATTTCTCGTGTATATTATTTCGCGTATCGTAAACTAGACATTCTATGTATGAATTTATGATGGTGAGAGCTGTTCGAATCCCAGCTCGTCTCGCGTTTTTGTTGTAGATGATTGTGTCAATTTTAACTATTATTAATGCTCATGTGGAACACGATTCATTAATATAGAGAACTAGTATACCAGGTGTATGCATAAGTTTTTTCCGGTTTAACTAAGAGATGGCACCAGCAAAAAGTACGCTGCGTATTAATTTCACACATACGTCATTTTGTTCGTCTGACATTAACCTACAAACACACACAAGTTGAGTCCGCCAAAAACTAGCGTCTTTGTTTTATCGTTCAGTGATCATGTCGAGTTTTGTGCCTGAAAAAGAACATTTGCGACACGCATTGCTTTTCTTATTTAATCCAAAGAAAAAGGCTGCTGAAAGTCAACGTTTGCTGGTAGAAACATATGGTGAACACGCTCCATCGATTAGAACATGTGAGACATGGTTTCGACAATTTAAAAGTGGTGATTTCAATGTGAAAGACAGTGAGCGCTCTGGTAGACCACAAAAATGCGAAGACGAGCAATTGCAGGAGTTATTGGATGATGACCCAACTCAAACTCAATGGCAATTAGCAGAAGCATTACATGTGTCACAAGAAACAATCAGCAGACGTTTACGAGTAATGGGGAAGATCAATAAACTGGCAAAGTGACTTTGTTACACGACAATGCGCCGTCTCACACAGCAAAAGCAGTGAAAGACACCTTGAAATCGCTTGGATGAGACATCCTTCCGCACCCGCCGTATTCGCCAGACCTGGCGCCATCTGACTATCACCTCTTCGCATCAGTGAGGCACGCGCTCCCAGAGCAGGACTTCAGCAATTTCGAGGAAGTTGGAAAATGGCTCGACGAATGGTTTGCCGCAAAAGACAAGCAGTTTTTCCGGCATGGTATTCATAAGTTACCTGAAAGATGAGCGAAATGTGTAGAAGCCGATGGCCAATATTTTGAATAAAACAAAAATTAATTTCCCTTGAAAATTACGTGTTTTTTTTTACCAAAAAACCGGAAAAAACTTATGCATACACCTGGTATGTGGTCGGGTAGCCACCCAGAAATAACCGAACATTTATTATTATCATGAAAGTTCTTGTCTTTTGCGATAGTTCTCTGTTATTATCAATACATTGTATATCTCTCTCATATTGATAATGTATAATATAAGGATCGCATATTTTCTCTAATAACATTTATTTAACTCGATCATTTGATATCTAATGATTTATGTACCAAACTAGTCTCTAATATATGATAATTGTTTGAATTGATGAATGATTAGACATTTATTATATTACGAGTCTCGTTCCCGAGATTACATCGTAGTACCGTCTACTTTCACACGTTGGTGTCACGAAAATTCAGAGCTTAATTGAAAAACAAAAGCCGCCCCGGAAGTCTGGCGCTGCGTTTGTTTCCTCTATACCAAGTCATAACGTTTTTCGTGCGCGAAGGTGTCGCACGTTTAGAGCTATAGTAAGTGTTTTAATTGGGGAAAATCATGGGAAAACACAAAAGGAAGAGAAGTAAGGATGACAAGAGCCAGAAATTCTTCAAGAAACTGAAGAAGATAGTCGATGCTATGCCCGATAGTTCCTCGGAATCGGACTCGGAAAAATTGACACACGAGGACGAGCGCTCGGGCGTGATCGAGCTCACGGACAAAGCCGCGCACATCCCCCTTCAGGGTGTGTCATCGGATATTCGAGGTAGTTTTCAATATTCATTTATGGAACCCTCAGACCTGGCGGCTTGCCGTACAAAGACACTCTTGTAGATTTGTCTTAGGTCGAACATAACCGAAAAAAAAAAAAAAAAAAAAAAAAAAGAGAGAGAGAGAGGCTCGAGCGACGATTGCGTTCCGAGACCCTTCTGGCCTCAGACTTGGCGGTTTTGTCCGTACGAAAGAAGGCTCACAGAGTTCTTCCTTGAGTCGTTTGTGATTACAGTTCACACACACAAATAATTATCATGGCCATAGACTTGGCGGCTCAGTCCGTTCGAAGGTAGTCTCGCAGAGTACTATCTTAAGTCGAACAATAGAAGTATGTTTTAACACTAATCTCGGCGTTTTAAAGCGTTCGAAGATAGAACTGCATTCTGCAGCTAACTTGAGTCACCCATAATGTGATTGGTACTCTCGTAGCGTCTATCACAGATTAAAATATTTTCAGATTCTTCATCAAAGAAAAACGAGAATATTCCCCCTACTTCAGAGTCTCCGGAAGAGCCAGTTCAGGTTTTTGACGAGGAGACATTACGAATATTGGGTGTCGATACAAAAACTGACGCGCCAGAATTGCAGCTAAATCCAAATTTAGCAGAAAATTGGGAAAAATGGATTGCTAGTGGGCTCAAGAAAGCGAGCAGGAAAAAATATTATCAAAATATGCTCGAACCGGTAATTGTTATTTAGAAGCCCCAACATTAAATCCGGAGGTGGCTGCGTCTCTATTTGAAACTGCCATTAAGAGAGACAAATATCTGACGAATGCCCAGAATATTCGTGGTACGGCCATGGCTGCATTAGGCACGGGAGTTTTTCTAATTTTGAGCCCAAAAGAAGAAGGTATCAATGAATACCAGCTGTTAGAGTGTCTAGCTGACGCAGGTAGATTACTGGCGCACGCACATCGTTTCGACACGATTACGCGCAAATCGTTCATTACTCCATCCATAGACAAGAAAGTCAAGAATATATTGGATGAGACTAAGCCAGATAAGTTTCTGTTCGGGGAAAACTTGTCGGAAAAAATTAAGCTAGCGAAGTCCATTGAAAAGGTGGGCTTAGAATTGAAATCTCAACCGTCCGCATCAAAGACCACACTCCGCAGTTCCAACTCGGGAAACTGGAAAGGCCCGCCGACCAATTCGTATCGAAGGGGGACCCAGGTGGGCACAAATCAAAAAGGATCGAAAAAATTTGTCAAATTTCATCAGAAACCGACGCAGTCGTATCAGCAAAGGAATCAATACCGTCCTCAGAGTCGGTCTTACAAAACGAACTCTCAGCGGGGTTACCAAGGAAAACAATAGAGGTAATTGGAACGGCTGGTCGACTTCGGGATTTTCTCCCACAATGGGAGCAAATTACGAAAGACCGATTCGTTTTGAGTTGCGTGGCAGGCTACAGAATAAAGTTTAACGCGCCGGTGTATCAGAGTCGAACGCCAGCGCCCCCGATAATCAGTTCGTCGAGCGAATATAAAAATATGAGACTCGCTATTACAAAGTTGCTAGAATTAGGCGCCGTAAGACCCTGTTCACCTGATTCGAATCAATTTGTTTCTGCGTATTTCTTAGTACCGAAAACAGATGGTTCGATGAGATTCGTTTTGAATTTGAAGAAGCTCAATAGCCATATTTCAACACAGCATTTTAAGCTGGAAGACATTAGAACTGCGACGAAGTTAATTTCACAAGGCGATTTCATGTGTAATACAGATCTGCAAGACGCATATTTTCTAGTTCCTATGCACAATGAGAGTATAAAGTACTTAAGATTTGTTTTCGACGATGCGCTATACGAGTTTGTATGCCTCCCGTTCGGCCTATGTACGGCGCCGTTCATTTTTACAAAAATTCTCAAGCCGGTTGTTAATTACTTAAGAGAAAAAGGTTTTCTCTCGACAGTGTATTTAGATGATATCCTATGCATCGGAGCGAATTTTACAACATGTCATAGAAACGCAAAAACCACAATTGAAAAGTTGCAATCCCTGGGTTTTCTGATTAATTATAAGAAAAGTAAGTTGATGCCACGTAAGAGGTGTAAGTTTCTCGGAATTATTATAAATTCCCATAGAATGATATTAGAACTACCAGAGTTAAAAAGGAAAAGAATGATAACTTTGATCGAAGATTTAAGTAAACAAAATTTTTGTACTATTCGAGAATTTGCACACTTCATAGGGAAGCTAGTCGATTGTTGTCGAGCGATAGAGTACGGTTGGTTATACACCAAGAGATTCGAACGAGAAAAAATTTTCGCCTTGTTAATGAGCGGTGGTGATTACGAGGCGAGACTTGTGTTATCTGACGATCTCGAAGAAGAGTTTAATTGGTGGCGACAGAATATTCCAAAATCGGTAAACCCGATTAGAAGTTCTCGATATATTAAAGAAATATTCTCGGACGCGTCAAATTCGGGTTGGGGTGCCTACTGCGATAATGAAGGTACGCACGGGTTTTGGAATAATAGCGAACGGAAATTACATATTAATAAGCTGGAACTTATCGCCGCATTGATGGGCCTCAAATGCTTTGCAAAAAATTTGCGTAACTGCGAAGTGTTATTACGGATCGATAATACTACGGCTATCGCCTATATTAATCGTATGGGAGGTGTACAGTACGCGGGACTCCAAAAGAGAATGTACAAGCCGATAAGGAATCGAGAGTAAAGAACATAGATACAGAATGGGAACTGGCCAGTTCAGCGTTTGAAACTATCGTTTTGAAGTTCGGTCAACCAAATCTGGATTTATTCGCGTCTAGAATCAACGCAAAATGTAAAGCTTACTGTTCCTGGCACAGAGACCCCGACGCGTATGCTATTGATGCGTTCACGCTGGATTGGGGCATTGAATTCTTCTATGCGTTCCCGCCGTTTGCGCTAGTGCTAAAATTTCTGAGAAAAGTCATAGCGGATTGCGCTACTGGTATTGCGGTGGTTCCAAATTGGCCATCGTAACCATGGTATCCGATGTTTATGGATTTGTTAGTAGGACAACCTATCGTCTTCAGTCCCGCTAAATGGCTTTTACTGTCTCCTTGTAGGTCCCTTCGTCACCCACTGGAGAAATCACTGGGGATGATTGCCGGGAGATTGTCCGCGAAGCATATCGTAGGAAGATGCTGGCGGACTCAGTAATCGAAATATTGATGGCTTCTCTCGCTGAGAGCACTTGGAAGCAATACATAGGGCCCATAAAGAAATGGTCGTTATTTTGTAAGGAGACAAAAACGGATATGTATGGAGCAGGAGCGAATCGTATTCTCGAATTTTTACAAAAGCGATTTGAAGTGGGAGCGTCTTATGGCACGTTAAACTCGATGCGATCGGCCATTTCTCTAATCTCGGGAAATGAAGCCACTAATGACCCTGTTATTAGTAGATTTTTTAAGGGCATTTTTCGGCTTAAACCAATTAAGCCTAAATATGACTTAACGTGGGATGTAAGTCC
This sequence comes from Cylloceria caligata, assembly GCA_963942595.1. Lineage (NCBI taxonomy): Eukaryota > Metazoa > Arthropoda > Insecta > Hymenoptera > Ichneumonidae > Cylloceria > Cylloceria caligata. The sequence continues at coordinate 60,291,882 of OZ012704.1, read as the reverse complement.
AGTTCTGGCGTTCATTTCGACTTTGTATCCTCTCGAATCGTTGAATCTTCAACAATTATCGGAAAGATTGGTTATATTATTAGCTTTGGGTACAGCGCATAGGGTACAAACTTTTTCGCTTATGAAACTCAGTAATATCTCTCGGTCAAGAGAGGGGTTCGAGGTAAAAATCTCAGACAATATAAAAACATCTCGGCCAGGGGCTTCACAGCCACTATTATTACTACCATATTTTCGCAAAAACCCTAAACTTTGCATTGCAAGTACATTAGACAAATATTTAGAGTTAACAAAAACAATTCGAGAAAATTGCAAAAATGTGCTCATCACATCGAGGAAACCGTTTAAACCGGCGAGTACACAAACGATAAGTCGATGGATCAGGGCTATGTTGGCTAAAAGTGGCGTCGGCCCCGAGTTTACCGCGCATAGTACCAGACATGCATCTACGTCAACTGCGTTGGCTAAGGGAATGAATATTAACGCAATAAAAGATACCGCAGGGTGGTCTAAGGACTCACACGTGTTCGCTCGATATTATAATCGACCGATCAAGCCTAATAGAAAAGATTTCGCGTCGATTGTATTTAAAAAATCATAATTATTATAACTTTTGATTCCTTATTAATTAAGTCTATGTTGCATTGAGGTCCGTGAAAAATAATAAAACATTGGTGCCTTGTATAATGGGTTGTGAATATCTCTGAACATCTACGATGTAATCTCGAGAACGAGACTCGTAATATAATTAATCGATCAAATGAACTTACCTAAGTGAAATTCGATCGTAATTATATGTAGAGTCTCGTTCGAGATGATTACATCCCACCCTAGGAACGATAAAAATCGTTGCACTGTTCCCACCCTAGTTTAGTTTCGTATGCTACGGGTTATTATTATTTTTATTCTGCTTTAGGAGATACTTTAAACAATATGACTTGGTATAGAGGAAACAAACGCAGCGCCAGACTTCCGGGGCGGCTTTTGTTTTTGAATTAAGCTCTGAATTTTCGTGACACCAACGTGTGAAAGTAGACGGTACTACGATGTAATCATCTCGAACGAGACTCTACATATAATTACGATCGAACTTCACTTAGGTAAGTTCATTTGATCGATTAATTATTTTGTGGGACATAACAATCCACATGTCTACGGATATTTTAATAAAACTATTAATTGTAATATTGCCAGTTCAGAGTTATTAAATCGGTGCTGTTAATATTCTCTTCTCGAACCCCAGATTTTTTCTAACTCCTTTTGGTTTAACAATAACCTACAAGCTCAAAGATAGTTTTATATGATGTATTCTATTTTCAAAGGCACATAATTTAGTACCATTTAGAGATCAGTATCTGATATCGTTAAAACTCAACCAACAATCAAAACGTTAAGCAAAGAAAATACACAAAAATAAATAAAGATATAAAGAATACTACAATGGTATTAGCCATGTTTATATCGGAACGCCTAATCAACGAGGACATGGTATCGGCAGCTTTCTCGGGGACCTGTTTCGTCGAGTGTTACCACTTTTAAAGAAGGGTGCTAAATCAGTTGGAAAAGAGGTATTGCGAGCTGGTGCAAACTTAGCCGGTGATATCCTCGATAGAAATATAGCTGGGAAAGATGCTATTCGCGACAGAGCGCGAGAATCAGGCAGTAATCTCGAACGCACAGCCCCTGAAAAAATTGACACTCTCATGCGGGGGTCTGGTTATGAAAAGCGCGAAATTTCGCACCAAATTGGGTATATTATAATCCAATTTATTCGCTAACAGGTGATTCACGTATCGAATTTGTTATACCTGGATAGGGTGATGAGTATATCGATCTCGCGCATACTATGCTTAGTCTGAGAGTGAAAATACCCTCTCCTTCTACGAAAATTGCCGCGGGTGCAGCGCCGAAAGTAAGTACCGGCCCTGTGAACAATCTCTTGCATTCTATGTTTAATCAGGTGGATGTATACCTGGATCAAAAACTAGTTTCACCTCCAAATAATGACTACGCTTATCGAGCGTGCATAGAAACACTTTTAAATTACGTTTCAGCTGCCAAAAAAACGCATCTCACGGGCGTTTTCTGGTACGATGATACCCCTGGAAAAATGGATGATATTACATCGGGAAATGCGGGTCCTGTAAAGAGAAAACAATTTTTAAATGTCGGAAAATCTGTAGACTTGCTCGGCCATCTGCATTGCGATATATTCAATCAGGAGAGGTTCCCATTGAACGGTATCAAGATGAGACTACGGCTGGTGCGGTCAAGAGATTCATTTTGTCTTGCGGGCGATACAAAGAATGGTCAATGTGGCTTAAAGATTCTTGAGGCATCGCTTCTCGTTCGTAGAACAAAAATAGCTCCTGGTGTGCTGCTCTCGCATGCTAGAACTCAGGCAAAATCTGCGGCTAAATATCCTCTTATGAGAGTCGAGGTAAAGGCCATTTTAATACACTCCGGTGTTCAAGGAGAGACTATCGATAATATCGTGTTAGGTCAATTGCCGAAGCGTATAATTATCGGCTTTGTCCATAACAAAGCGTTTAACGGCGACTTCAGTATGAATCCATTCAATTTCCAAAATTACAAGATAAATTATCTCTCGTTGTATGTACATGGTGCTGAAATACCTTCGAAATTGTTACAACCTGATTTCGCGAAAAATCACTTGTATGTGGATGCTTTTCAAACGTTGTTTTCAAGAACTGGTATACAATTCTTGAACGATGGTAATTCGATCGATCGCGATAATTATCGCGAAGGATACTGACTGTTTGCTTTTGATTTTACACCCTATCTTTCGGGGACAGCAATTCAAATTGGAATTTAATAAAGCACGGTAGTGTCAGAATAGAAGTACGGTTTGAAGATGCGCTTGCTTCAACGGTAAATTGTGTAGTCTACGCAGAATATGATAATGTCCTTGAAATTGATGCCTCTTGGCAGGTAATGATGGATTTTACCGGATGAGCGAAATAAGTGCTGGTGTCGGAATAAAATTGTTTCGTGTTAAGAGACGTAGGAGCGTCTTTGTGAGTAACTAATCAGTCGAACTTTAGCATCTGTACTGATTAGACGTGAAAATGGATATTGTCATGGATATATAGGGAATGCGTGGTAAAGACTCGGAATTTATTCCGAAAGAAATTGCCGTGGTAGCAGTGGACAGACCATATTCTACTCACTGGATCATCGCACCACCGTGTCACTTTGCCAAATTACCACAGCATTCGAGAAGCCGGAATAATTTTCTTTCGAAATATTTTTACGGTCTTGAATGGTACGAGGGCGATGTGAGCTGTAAACAAGCGTATGCAGACTTGCGTGAAATTTCACGAAAATCAAGACGTATCTATACACGCGGTTACGAGACGGCTATACTTCTTCGCGATATCACGAGTCGTGAAATTTCCAACCTGGAGGATGAGGAGGGCGCTCCATCGTACAAATTTATCCCGAAATCTTTGCGAAAATGCTTCAGACACGCCATGATAAACGATAGAGCGTCTTCGCATTGTGCAATGCGCCAGGCTTTCCAAATAAAAAATTGGCTTCGGGAGCACCCGTTTAAAGGCAAATCATACATGAATGTTTGGTCGGCAGACGAAGGGGAAGAGAATAAGAAATAGGAGAAATCTTCACAATGTCGTCGTGACATGATCGACGATGCTGTGAAATAAATCTTGCGTATATACGTCTATCAAAGCGTATATGTTTTCATTTAATCATTGATTATGTATTCAGCATGAACACTAGACAAATCTATGAGAGTCTGCAGTATCTACCACTTTCAACCGTTGGAGTATACTCAGCTGACAAAATTCCTCGTGTATGGTCGTTATCGGCCGGACTCGTAGTTAACAACGATAACTACGACGGACTTGGATAGCATCGGATCGCCATGTGCTTTAACCATCATAGAATAGGAATGTACTTCGATGGCTATGGGCTACCACCGATTATACCGCAATATCTCGCACGGATACGAAGAAACTGCAAGTTCTATCGGTACGGCCTTAAGCAGCTACAGAGTAATACATCGGATTTATGTGGATGTTACGTCCTGAGTCTTCCGATACATGTATAATTTAAAAATTTTCTTCCATATATGATTTATACATATTTGACTCATTTTTGCGTAGGTCAGCGTTCCCACGTTGACCAGCGAGACGCGTTGCGATACCTTTTGCTAACGTCAGCGGTCGTACGCTGACCAACGGGACGCGGCGCATCAGCAAGACGCGCTGTGCCCCGCAAATCCTTTATTGTTCATGTCGCACTACTTTCAGCACTACACGAATTAGTCAGTTCATCTCCGGGGGCCGACCACGATGGTCGGTCCTCCAATTAGTCAAAATGGAGAAAATAACATATTATTCCTTCGTTGCGTCCCTTCGTTAAAACCCAGGACGTGACAGTGGACAATTTTGTATCGTATTCCTGCATCTTATGTTGTGCGGATTCACCATGTCGTGATTTAATAATCTCTGTTGGATAATTAGCTGGCGCACGGCGATCGATATTCGTCGTGCGCCTACCTGTTGCTGTGCCTGAGCACACGACTCTCGGTTGAGCCGAGGATGGCCGAAGCAGGGCTTCGCGGAGCCGAGGCTGTGCCTCGTTGGCACGCCGCGTCGAGCGAGAGGATGTCTCTCTCGCTTGACTTCGGTTTCGCTCACCGGCTATCTCGCTCAACTGACGTCAGCGCCCAACGACGCTTTCATACTCGCAGCCATGTTGAAAATTTAGACACTTTCGCAACGGCATCGAGGAACAGCACACACAGCGCACTTTTGGACTTTTTCTCGTTGGCTTCTTTCGCTGGATCAACTCATCACTAGTACTCAACAGGACTCAAAATCAGGTACTAGTGCATTGTTATAATTTACCATAAATTCAATGGCAATGAGGAGTTGGATTCTCATCGGTACATCAACTTTTTTGGTCTCACTTTTTGGCGGCATCGCAGCACATGTCACGCCACGTTTCCTCTCAGCTTAATTTCCCGGTATAATTAATATAATTATGCAGGTGCACTATATTCGCTGTACTTTTCCCCAGGACATCTGCTGGAAGAGTACAGCGACTATACACTGCTCATTTTGTGCATCCTCATTGTGTTGTATTGTGCTACGAAGTGCTGCCTGCGTAGCTTGTCTCATGCGTGTAGAGCACTCAAGCAATTTCAATTGCAAGTGCTTTCATTTGTTCACTGCAACCTCACTTCATTAAGCTGCTGAGAGCTTGCTGTGAATGATTATATCTTCTTACGCACTCATTCTCTCCAGTGCGACGTGCTACGCAGCACTGACTGCTGCACGCACACCGCGCTCTGTAGATTCTGCACAATTAATATAATTGTGTGCTGCTCAAATCTCACAGACAAAACCAAATTCAATTTCATTTATTTATATACAGTTTTAATTCTCATTTTGGTGCATTTATTGTTATATCAACTTTGTATTTTTTCTAAATTTAACGCAGTTTGCATTTATTCTTTACTTTTATCTTTTTCCAAATCAAATTATGTTGTGTGAAATGCGGAAGGCATAATAAACTGCTTTCTAAAATTACCATCTATGTGTCTGGTTTATTATCACCCTGTCGTGAGTGAAGACTCATAATTTTCAATATATTGCAGATCTGTCAAATAACACCATCGGACGGAACCTCAAACAATCTCCTTAGCAATAATGTAATGAAAAACGATAAAACAATACGTGAATATTACAATGCTTTTACCTCTCGATGATCGGACAGTGATAAAAATGAATTAAACGGTGAAGGAATCTCCAAGCGAATATTAGCGTGTTTGCAGGGATGTTGCATGCGACGGTTAATTTGTTTAAAGTGATTTAAATAAAATATTGATTAATTGAAAACGAATACATCGTTTTACTGTGTCTCTTATTTTATAATTTTATGTTACGTCCTGGGTCTGCGATACTTCTGATACATGTATAATTTTAAATTTTTCTTCCACATATGATTTATACATATTTACTTCCATGCACGTATTTCTGGCGCAACTCAGTAGCGCTTATCGCTGCTGGGTACACACCTTTTGCTTAGGTCAGCGGTCCCACGCTGACCGGCGGGGCGCGGAGCATCGGCGAGACGCGGAACATCCGCTAATAATTCGCTTAGATCAGCGGTCCCACGCCGACCAACGGGACGCGGCGCATCAACGAGACGCGCTGCCCGCGCTAACCTTTTGCTATTGTTCTTACGCATGCCTTCTGCACTGCTTTCTTGACTTCAATTAGTCAGTTCGTCTCCGGGGGCCGACCACGATGGTCGATCCTCGTAACAGCACGGGCCCGTATTTATCATTAATAGCTTCAGAATATCTGTGCTCCAATAAACTTTGTTCAACTGTTTTAATATACATAGTGCATCTATCTGTGCTCGAATAAACTTTGTTCAACTGTTTTAATATACATAGTGCATCTATCTGTGCTCCAATAAACTTTGTTCAACTGTTTTAATATATTACAATGACATTTATTGGTGTTTGTCTTGCGCCACGTATTTACTATTTTAATACTAAAAGTGAATACTATTTTAATGACTTTAATTCTAGTGGTTTAAAAGTTTATGTTAATGTTGAATACGCACAACTATTAAACTGTTTTAATATATATATATATATATGTATGTGAGCTAATAATAACTGAATATATATATACATATAGTGCCTATTGTGGTAAATTCTGTGCTTCAATGAACTTTATTTATAAAACTCGCCTCTCACGAGCGTCCTGGCTCGAAATGGAGAATCAAATGCGTTCCCTGAAATCCAGGACGTAACATTATATATAAATTATAATCGAGGACTGTAGCGGCACGGTATCATATTCTGCGCCTTTTACTGCAGAGCAAGCGCTTCGCGAGGAGCACAGCGCAAAGCAGTACGCACGTGCAAAACCACTGTCGCTGCATTCAGAGCGCTGGATACCTAGCTGTGATTCAGAGGGGAGTTTGTTGTCTTCAAACCCTGTGATACTAGCCAGCAGCATCCTGAGCATTCAGTGTGTCTTTAACTTCGTGATCGCCCAGTCAAAAACGTATTTTTCGCAATGTACCCTAGTTACGACGCTAGAGGGTGTTCGGAGTCCTCGGCGCCGAAATAGACATTGGGTACGATGGCAGCGATGTGGACGAGGGCTTCGAGGACCCCGAGCTTCCTGAAGCAGACGATGCTCGGTTATGAAAGTGTCCACGCGCGTGTGTGTGTGTGTGTTTGTGTGAGTGGGATAGTGAGAGATAAGTGTTTAAAATCTCATTATCATCCTCGCAGACATCGCCCTGTGATTATCATTATCACCTTCATCATCATCGTCGTCTTTTTCTTCTTCATTGTCATAATCATCATCTTCTTCATCATCGTCATCATCATCATTATGATCATCACTACCCTCTTGATGATTTCTCGGTGTGTGCAAGCCGGGCGGTCCTGATACAATTCATGTTCTAATTCATATTTCATTAGTGAAGAAAATATTTTTATAAAAAAATTTATTTTATTGAAAATTTAGATTTATTTTTATTTTAAAAAAAATTATTTTATTTCCATTGCTACTCACGCATGTCACTGAATATTAAGAAGGGTTCAGAAACGGTTGAAAGTGCTATTGACGGATGGGTATCTTCATGTTCATCGAGCCCGAGGGTGCGACTTAGGCCCGATGGTTCTGACGCAGTATGGGGCTGTTCTACGACGACTACTTTGTCATCAGATAGAAGGTCATCTTCTTCTTCTCCTTCCTCTTATTATTCACGGTTTCCTAGTCATAACTATGCAAAATTTGAGCAGATTTAATATCGATACACGAACGCAACAAAGATGGTTGTTTATTTTTGATTTTCGAATCCCTACGGTTCATGAATCGTTGTGCCTCATATGTCAATTCCCTTTCTTTCACAGCACGCGTCTCTTCTACGAGCGCTGCTGCTTCATCGGTCATTGCATCCAAGAGTTGTCGATAGCCCATAACCACACAATAATCGCAGCACCGTTGACTGTCTGTTTTATTGAATTATATGATAACGAAATCAAACACTACTCACCCCTGATTTCATCGAAAATTCCACGGATGCATGGAGCTTGTTGGAGATCACGTTGCTGCAACTTCTAAAAACACACATTAACACTGTCCATTTCGTATGCCTTTGTTGTAGGCTGCTGTAATGTTACGCAGAACACCCCAGCATAAAACATATATGAGACATTTTACGAGTCTATTACCCGATAAATATCTCGATTTGCAACACCACTGGTCATTGCACTGTTGCCAAAGCTGAACGCTGTGCAGTTTTGCCAAACTCAAAAGATCTGGAATACCCGCACAAAGGGTGTGGTCTGTCATTATCGCTCAAGGGAAAGATGACGCACTGCTGTCTGATTACTTCGCAACCTAGTAGTTCTTGCATTCTAGCGTGTACCATATATTATATTCTTATGCACCTTTAATTAGGGCTTCACACATACACACACACACATACGCGCGCTGAGAAAGCGCGGGGGGGGCCTGAAACCCCTTCGCGACCTCAGGTGGCATATCGGGGAATGCTCGCACGAAAGAGAGGGTAAGACCGACATAGAGTAGGCCTCGTGGACCAAACAGCAATGGGAATGAACGAAAGGCAATAAAAATATTATGCAGGCGGTCGGAACCCCAGTAACGGCATCTGGCAAGGGTGTGGGCACGAGCCCCAGGACGTCGTCATTAAACGACTGCAGCTCCATGAAGATGGACCACTTGGTGTCCGCGGAGTACAAAGCGCTAAGTGAAAATATTAAAAAAAGGCCGTTTGAACACTCGGAGAACAAATTGAAGCCCTGCGGATATTCATTACGCCAAGAACTAATATTCATGGCGATATTAACAAGGTGGTGAACGGTATCAGCAGCACATACAGGCTCTTGGAAAATAAGCCTAAGGAAATAACAGCGGCGCAAACGTCGCTAGAGATGATTCTAGAGGTAATAATCACACTAGCACCAATAGCTACGAAGGCCGGCAGCAAGATAAAGACGATCTCTCCGCCTGAAGAGATCGGTCGTAAGACCAAGAAAACCAAGCGATAAAGAGATAAATCTCGGGACACACCACCATCCACACCCCGTTCGATCCAATCTAAACTGGAAAAAAGAGGAGAGCAAGTGGGGAAAGGTGCCAAGAAGGAAACAGCGTAAGCAGCACAAAAAGCCAGTGCTGCCAACCGTAGTTATCATCCAGAAGAGGAGAGTGCGGCAGATCCTCTCAGGACATGGTTGCATCAGAGCCTACCTCAACCGGTTCGGCTACCAAGAGTCTCCAGACTATCCACCTAGATGTAGAATATTGGAGAATGCCGAGCACGCGATTTTTCGGAGCCCCCCCCCCCCCCCCCCCCCTAACGGGAGGAGAGAGAGGAACTGGAGGAAGCATTAATAACGACGCCAACTCTAAATACACTAGTGAAGTACGTCGGAGGAGAACTGGGTATGCGACCAGCACTTTCGCTTCAGCGGTCCTGAAGAAGTTGTGCCAAGAAGAAAGAAAGGGGAGAAAGGTAACATCGATAATGGTTGTCTCTTCTTGAAAAATCAGCAGAGACAGATGACATTAACAGAAGAAGAGGTAATTCTTAGCGGCGGTCTCGCGGGGGTTCGATAACAGTGGGTGAATAGAGAGAGTTTGGGATTTTATTGGTAGAGTATGCACGTGAGTCCAATGCGCGGGTTGACGGATTAACCCGTGGTGCATAAAGCCCCTCAAGAAAAAAAAACACACCCACACATGCCGTTGCGATGTTGGTGCTCAATTTTAACTGATATGCAGTGTTCAAACAAGAATACTTGCTGTGTTAAAAAATTATAATACGTACGAGACTACTTGGTGTCCCGGCTGCAGTAGCGCGTCTCTTGTTTGATACCCTATTTTCTTCGACACGTGCAATATCACTGACGGTGCAGTATTGCACAGTACCCATGAATCTATAGCTCAATTGTAACATAGTTTGACTAAAGTAACTAATTTTGTTATGAGCTTTTTAATTGAATAAAGGAAAAATATGTATCCAAAACTTTGTATAATAATTGTGTTATCCTAATTTCGAATATAAAAATATGAATAATTGAATATACGCTATGACTACCAGCATACTTTGGAAAACATCTCTGACGGATATATTAGCGTCTCATATTCATCGTTCGTCGGCACTTGTGCTTCGCACTCGCCTTCCGAGGTGAGATATCAAGTGTTTGGATTACTCGCTATTGGGATAGCAAGGAATACTCTCGGGTATTCTCGCTCGCATTGAAAAAAAACATTTCCGTGGTAAATTACAATTGCTACAAGACTAGTCACATACATTTGAACTTAATTATCGTTGCATATAAATTATATGATTATTACAAAAATATTTATCACGAAATTCATTGTATTTGATTTAGTTTGAGAATCATTAGTCATTCTCCTGCGTATGCCTAGACAGGTCACAATACGCAAACGTTCGCAAGCTCTCGTCGCTGCTATGGAGTAGCAGCACCTCCCAGGAGTGCACATCGCATGGGATTGACATTGCGCGCACGCGTATTTCTACAGCGCCGGTGGTAATAGCTAATTAAAAGACGTAGCCATCATACTTGCGCTAACACGGGCTTGTGCAACGGTTCTACTCTGCTTCGTATTGCTTACGTTTTGCTCACCAGTTAACTTTGTGCTTATAAAGTATTCATCGTTGGTCTCATTAAGCGGCTAACTCAAGTGAACATCGAAGTATATTTAAAAGTTGTGAAAAAACTAACCCTGTATCGTGTCGTGTTCGTGCGTCGCCGATATAACCGCGTGGCATATGCGTATCCGCGCGCATTGAACTGTTTTGCTCAACTAATTCACTCACCGATTAATACAATATAATCGAGTTGTGCCGATACTGCCTACCGCATATTTTGTGGTTTAGTGCATATTAGTATTTAACGTATTAATATTATTCCTATTTTATATTTTGTAGTGTGACCCTTTCATTTTATCGTTGCGTACAATAAACGCGATATTTTATTTAACACCTACGTACCATGACTAATTCTATTTTGCAACCATATTACAGTCCACTGCTATTGGTATTCTTCATCAGATTTGGATACGTGTCGAAGCTTGCGCTCAAGTTTTGCCGGCTTGCAATTTTGTTAAAGAAATAATACGTCGTAGGAGAGTATCATATATGAACGCATTCTAGTTATCTATGAACGCATGGTTTTTTCACTTTTAATCGATCGATGCTTTAAACCTGCGTATTCTCGTCGGATACTCTTGTATCGTTGCGCTCAGCACGTACCGTTCTGCGTGACATATGTGCAAAACCGCTGACAACTCCCTGTAATTTATAGGGCTACTGCAGCCTCACGGTTGTGCTTATGATATATGGTGACATAGACTTTGCAGTCTTCAGTATTGTTATGCTGGACGATACATGAATGGAATTATACCGTCAACGGTCTTCAGTGTAGGTCGGTAGTCTTGAGTGATCCGTAGACGCAAGCTAATGCCGGTAGAGTTTGAATGAGTGAGTGAGTTAGATATACACGAGTGAACGAAGGACAGGATTTAAGTGTACACAAGTGTTTAATTTTATGATACACTAATTTTGTGGACTTTATGTTTTTAAGAGAGTGAGACCGGGTGGAGAATGAAATTGACGAACAAATGGTGTGTATTTTCACAATAACGGACACATCTTTATTTGCTTATATGATATTACAGTTTAAGTTTCACCAGCACTATTTCTTATGATTTTCACAGTTGAGTTGAGCGTGAGGCGTATTTCACACTCGTTGATTGGTGCAATGAGAAAACGCACCGAAATTGTATCAGGAGTACAAATTGAAAATGCGGGATTTTTTTCTATTTTTGAACGTTTATTCTGAAAAAATGGTAACAAATGAATTATTCAAAGTATTGTCCATCGCTAGCCACAACTTTTTCCCATCTTTCTGGCAATTTACGGATACCGTCGCGAAAAAATTCGGCCGGCTTGGCTGCTATCCAGTCATCGACCCATTTTTGGGCTTCTTCGTAAGAATGGAAGCGCTGGTCAGCTAGGCCATGTGTCATCGATCGGAAAAGGTGGTAATCGGAAGGAGCAATATCTGGGCTATACGGCGGGTGGGGTAAGACTTCCCATTTCAGCGTTTGTAGGTATGTTTTGACCGGCGCTGCAACATGTGGCCGAGCGTTGTCATGTTGCAAAATTACTTTGTCGTGTCTTTGCTCGTATTGTGGCCGTTTTTCTTTGAGTGCGCGGCTCAAACGCATCAATTGAGTTCGGTATAGTGCTCCTGTGATGGTTTCGTTCGATTTCAATAGCTCATAATACACCACACCCAGCTGGTCCCACCAAATACAGAGCATGAGCTTGGCGCCGTGAATATTTGGTTTGGCCGTCGATGATGATGCATGGCCGGGGTAACCATATGATTTTTTGCGCTTCGGGTTATCGTAATGGATCCACTTTTCATCACCAGTGACAATGCGATGCAAAAAACCCTTCCGTTTTTGCCGTTCGAGCAGCAGTTCGCATGCAAAAAAACGGCGCTCGACGTCTCTCGGCTTCAGCTCATACGGCACCCAATGTCCTTGCTTTTGGATCATTCCGAGGGCTTTTATACGATGGGAAATGGCTTGTTGTGTCACTCCCAATGAATCTGCGAGCTCTTGTTGAGTTTGACACGAGTCTTCATTGAGTATTGCCTCCAATTCAGCATTCTCAAACTTTTTCACTTGGCCCGGCCGCTCTTTGTCCTCAACGTCAAAATCACCACTTCTAAACCGCACAAACCATCTCTCGCACGTTGAAACCGATGGAACATGACTCGGATAAGCCTCGGAGACCAATCGATGTGCTTCAGCAGCACTTTTCTTCAAATTAAAGAAGTAAATTAAAACTTCCCGCAAATGCTGTTTTGTTGGCACGAAACTCGACATATTGAGAGCTCAAAAAAACTATGAATTTGACACTGCGACAAATTGACACATACTGAAAATTAAAGCTATAAGACGTAGCTTTGACATGAACATAGTCACAGTACTGCCTGATGCGTATAGCGTTAGTAACGCCATCTGTTATCAAACCCGCATTTTCAATTTGTACCCCTGATATTATTCGCGCCGCGCTTTAAATTGCCGGTTGCTTAATAACCGTTAGCACGGTTAGACCGCGAGGTAAAAATTGAGTTTAAATGTGATGCACTTATATATCTTATGCAAATTCCGTCCCAGCACGAAGATCGCTAATTGATTGTAGTTTCTTTGAGTTTAGTTAGCACATTAGTTTAACACAGACAGATTAGTCACAACGAAAACAGTCGATTATCTACGCGGGAGCTGCGTGAGTAGCACCACTCACAGAACCAGGATGTCGAAAAAGCTTCGCAGTCATGAGAGCCCGTAATCGACGCTAGATCTTTCCACGGGCGTCGCGCGCCGGAGAGGCGCTGCCATGTGGCGAGTGCCTCGAGCACCCAGCTTCTGTGTACATGCTGACGCATTCTCAAGCAACATAAGTGTAAGATAGAATAATTTGAGGAATAAAATAAGCTATCGTCACTACCATCTCAAAGTTCCCTTGTATCCGGCCCTTGTACACAACACATCGAGTTAAGATAAATTTAATTTCAAATCTCATTTTTATTATTTTCCAATTCTGAATAGTTATAATAATTATTAAAATAAGAAGTGTCAAAATGTCGAATTACGCAGAATCCAAAATCGGAAAACGCAATAATATCAATCATGTAAATGAAAATAATAATCAGTAGTGTACTATGACGAACTGATGCTCCTATGCTTACTCTTTACGGTACTTTACAACGTAGACTTAACTTTCGGCAAAAAAATTGGGCTAGGAGTGGTGGTCGCTATAGTGCACCAGAAAATATATATTGGGTCTAGGAAAAAGTTCGTGGCATTTTTCCCGATAGATGGCATCAATTGCAAATAAGTCAGGAAACACAGATCGCAGCGACACCACTAAACGCTAGTTGGAAAAATGACACTTCGAGCGTTACTTTAAGTGTATAAACATCGAAATTGGTGCAGTGGTTGAAAAGTTGTTTGCGTTTGAAAATGAAGAAAAGTAACGAAAAATTGGGCTATATTGTACAATATTATTACGATAAAAAAAAAACGCTGCGCAGGCTTGTGAAAAAATTTGTGCTGTGTACGGTGAAGGTATTTATCAAAATCTGCTGCGCGGAAATGGTTCGCTCGCTTTCGTTCTGGTAATTTTTATGTGAAGGATGAGTCAAGCTCTGAAAGTCCAATCACTGAAAAAGCTAATGAAATTCTTGAAAAAGTCCAGCAAGATAACCATATCAGCAGTGTTGATATTGGTATGGAGCTTTGGACAGAATTTTTGGACAGAGGCATTGAACAGAAAACTGTTTTGAACCATTTACACAAAGCTGGCTACAAAAAGAAGCTCGATGTATGGGTTCCTCATGAGTTGAGCGCGAAAAACATGATAGACCGAATTAACATCTGCGATGCGCTGCTGAAACACACTGAAATCGAGCCATTTCTGAAAGGTGTCATAACCGGTAATGAAAAATGGATCACGTACGACAATCGGAAGCGTCAAAGATCGTGGACAAGGTATGGTGAGCCATCACAAGCGTTCGCGAAGCCAGGATTGACGGCGAAAAAGGTGATGCTGTGTGCGTGGTAGGATTGGAAGGGAACTGTCCACCATGAGCTACTTTCAGTTGTTCGGACGATTGACTCTCAGCTCTACTGTGGACAACTAGAGAGATTACGCCAAGCAATTAAAAGAAAACGGCCCGAATTGATTGATAGGAAAGGAGCTGTCTTCCATCATGACAACGCCCGACCACACTCTTCTTTGATGACCCGTCAAAAATTGCGAGAGCTTGGTTGGGAAGTTTTGTTGCATCCACCGTATAGTTCAGACAAAGCACCCTCTGACTATCACTTATTCCGATCACTGCAGAACTTTCTCAATGAAATTAAGCTGCCTTCAAAAGAAGCCTGTGAAAACCACTTGATTCAGTTTTTCAACCAAAAACCACAGGAGTTCTTCACCGATGGGATCATGGCTCTACCCGAAAAATGGCGAAACATTATCGATAATAATGGAGCATATTTGGTTTAAATAAATTCATTTTCACAGTATAAGAAATCCAGTTGAATTTCACTAAAAAAGCACCACGAACTTTTTCCCAGATCCGATATAACAATTAAGGACAGAGACAGAGAAAGTGAAACAACAACAACAACAACAACAACAACAACAACAACAACAATAATATTTTTTTTTTTTCCGACGGGTGGTGGAAAATCTTTACAAAGACAGAGAGGAGGGACCGCACTCCTCAAAGTGTAGGATTTCTACCCACTAAAAACTACCAACCA
This sequence comes from Cylloceria caligata, assembly GCA_963942595.1. Classification (NCBI taxonomy): domain Eukaryota; kingdom Metazoa; phylum Arthropoda; class Insecta; order Hymenoptera; family Ichneumonidae; genus Cylloceria; species Cylloceria caligata. Next base: position 60,276,460 of record OZ012704.1, on the reverse strand, counting down.
TTTTTCCAGATGTTGTGTAACGACCCCGGAACCGCTTCCGCATTTCGTCAGGGTCTTTCTGTTCCTTTGCCTTCCGGGCCTTTTCACTCTTTCCTGCTTGCTTATGGGCGCGGTCCGGCGCAAGCTGCGATGTTCTGCCTAATTCCATTAACTAACACGCTAATGCCCTAACTGTTTCCACTGTGTCACTTCACTGTGGTTCACTGGACTCGGCACTATTTTCTCGCACTGCACTGTTCAGTATGCTTACGATGTCCAACTAGTTGTTGTCTGCTCCGGCTATTACTCTGTTGTTTTCTTCTTGTTTCTTCTGGCGTAGAACTGTTTCGGCAAAATTTGTCACCGCATCCCACTTCTCTGCGCTGATTAGCATCGATGCCACTATGTTCTCTGGGTCGATAAGGCCTAGTGACTCCTCCATCCTTTCCCTCTCATCCCTCCATCGATTACACTCGAAGAAGGTGTAATGAGCGTCGTCGCGTTTAGAATCCCCGTAGATACAGCGCGGATTTTCCACTTTCCCATTATAACAACAACAACAACAACAACAACAACAACAACAACAACAACAACAACAACAATAATAATAATAATAATAATAATAATAATAATAATAATAATAATAATAATAATAATAATAATAATAATAATAATAATAATAATAATAATAATAATAATAATAATAATAATAATAATAATAATAATAATAATAATAATAATAATAATAATAATAATAATAATAATAATAATAACAATAACAATAACAATAATAATAATAATAATAATAATAATAATAATAATAATAATAATAATAATAATAATAATAATAATAATAATAATAATAATAATAATAATAATAATAATAATAATAATAATAATAATAATAATAATAATAATAATAATAATAATAATAATAATAATAATAATAATAATAATAATAATAATAATAATAATAATAATAATAATAATAATAATAATAATAATAATAATAATAATAATAATAATATATTTTTTTTTTTTTGGAGGGGGGAAATGCATTTACGCACTTCTGGGGGCCTAGCCCCCAAGTGTCGGGCTCATCTCGCAACAATACCGACTAAAACCCCCCTCCACGACTCCCAGCGTCACCCCGGAACCGCTTTCGCATTACTTCGGGATGAGGCCCAGGTCCTTACGCCCCTAGGGCGTCCCTTCCATCCAGAACCGCTTTTTTGTGGCGGAGGAGCACCTCTACGTAGGTAGCCACTTCCGCCCAGGCTTCTTCGTTCAGGAGCATAACTCCGACAGTATTGTCTGGAGTTATGCTCCCGAACCTTGCCTCCAGTGGGGCTCGCCACACGCTCCATTCCTTGCAATGGAAAAACGTGTGGAGGACGTCATCTCTAGGGGACCCGCAGGATATGCAGCACGGGCCCCGGACCTTCCCCATTTTATGGAGATAGGCTCGGAAGTACCCATGCCCCGTCAGCATTTGGGTGAGGTAGTAATTCACCTCACCATGCCGACGGTTGATCCAAGTGGCCAGCTGAGGGATGAGCCTCGCTGTCCACCGGCCCCGCGGGTCCCGATCCCATCGATCCTGCCAGGCCCGCATGCTACGGGCCCTGGCAAGATCCTTCGCTTCCTCTCTATCCTCTCCAGGGAAGTCCTGGTGGACGGACATCCGCTCTTGTGCAAGGAGGTCGATGGGCATAACCCCGGCTATCACTAGCGCTGCCGGCTCCGACACCGTGCGGTAAGAGCAGGCGATGCGGAGGGCCCCTCTCCGCTGCACTCCAGCCATGCGCTTCCGGTATACTTCGTACCGGAGCGCACCAGCCCAGACTTCGGCGCCATATAGCATAATGGACTCGGCGGTGCGTAAAAGGAGACGACGCTTGCAGGGCCGGGGACCGCCAATATTGGCCATGACCCTGCTTAACAACGTCGTCACCGCGGCCGCCTTGTCCGCTCTCCGTCGTATTTCTTCCCCGAAGGTGAGTTTCGAGTCAAGACTCACCCCCAGGTACTTGATTGACGCCTTAGTCCGGACCATCGCCTCTCCCACCTGCATATCCCGAAGCAATGGGATATGCTTCTTGGTAAGGAGTACGATCTCGGTCTTTGACAGCGCTAGCTCCAAGCCGTGGTCGTTCATTCAAGAGCGGACACGACGCATTATCTGGTTGAGCAGCATCTGTGCCGCCTCAACGCTTCGGGCGATGATTACGGCGGCGATGTCATCCGCATACCCAACCAGGAATGTACCCCTCGGCATTTCCATACGTAAGATCCCGTCATAAGTGATGTTCCATATGTCGGGACCGAGTATGGAGCCTTGGGCAGCCCCAGATGTGATTTTTTGGTTCACCGGGCCATCCGCGGTGGTGTACACCAAGGAGCGGTCCTTCAGGTAATTCTCCAGTACCCGCAGAATATATTCGGGTACACGGAAGTCCCGCTCTAGCGCGCTTAGCGCATCGCACCACCGTACCGAGTTAAAGGCGTTCTTCACATCCAGCGTGACCAGCAGACAGACGGGGCGGGAGTAGTGATTGCCCCGCTCCGTACCCCTGGCTGCCCTGACTACCTCCTGGATAGCGTGGATCGTTGACCTCCCTTTCCGAAAGCCATATTGCCTCTCAGAGAGGTCTCCAGCGGCTTGAATTGCCGCGTGGAGGCGAGGTCGAAGAAGCTTCTCCAGGAGCTTGCCGGCCGTGTCTAACATGCACAGGGGTCTATACGACGATGGGTCGTCTGCTGGTCCCCCTTTGCCCTTCTCGATCAATACAAGCCGTGCCTGCTTCCAGCGGAGAGGAAAAATCCCCTCCTGCAGGCAGGCGTTGTACATCGCCAGGAAGAGCGCTGGATGCCCTTCAACTGCGGCTTTCAGTACCTCTGCTGGCAGACCATCTGGGCCTGGCGCCTTCTTGTTTTTAAAGGACCGCGCCGCGAGCCTGAGCTCCTCCTCGGTAAAGAGGGGCAGTGGTTCGTCCTCAGGTGTTCGAGAGCGGCGCGGCAGCTTGGGATGATTGGGGAAAAGGGCAACAACGATTCCGCCGATGACCCCCGCATTTGTGGGAGCGGTTTCAGCGAACGCTCCCAATTTGCGGAGGATCAGTCTATACCCTAATCCCCAAGGATCTTCGTTGAGATCCTCTCCAAGCTTCTTCCAGCAACGGTGCTTACTTCTCTGGATGGTCCGGCGGAGCAGCTTCCTCGCCGCCTTGTAGGCGGCGGTGCATGAGGCTTCGTCGGGATCGCGGCGCCGGGCTCGTAGGGCGAGTCTCCGCGTTCGGAGACATTCCCGCCTTAGCGCCGCGATTTCGTCCGTCCACCAATAGGCAGGGCGCCGGCCATTTCGGGGCTTAACCCTTGGCACGGCGTCCCTGCAGGCCCGGTGCAGGTGACTCATAACAAGGCTTACGACTTGTTCCGCGCCCGCAGGGATTGGCATATCTTGTAGGGCTCGCTGGCCGCGTATTAGAGCCGGTGACAGCTTTTGGGGGTCCATCTTATCGACTTTCCACCTGGCAGGGCCTTGAGATGGTTTGACCCGGGCTGGAACTACATCACGCACTTGAAACGTGATGTATTGGTGATCGCTTGCTGTATAGTCTTCGATCACCTTCCAGTCCTCGACTCGCGATGCCAGGTTTTCCGTCACCAGGGAGACGTCTATGACGGTCTCCCTATATCCTGGCCTCCGGAAAGTGGACGTCGAGCCGTTGTTCAAAACGACCAGCCCGAGTCTGGACGCCATGTCCAGCACTCGTCCACCCCGGGAATCAGGCCTGGGCTCACCCCACTCCAAAGCTTTGGCGTTGAAATCGCCAGCCACTACCAGCTCGCCCTCCATATCCCGGACAGCGTCCTCCAGGCTATCAAGTTTGGCCTGGAAATTGGCAATTCGTTCGTTGGGTGTGAGGTAGCAGCTGACGTAAGTCACGTCGCTGCATCTCACCCAGACAAATCCGCTGCCCGAGCCATGGCCGACAACAGGAAAGCGTCGCCGGTTTAATACCCATATTGCCGCCGTGCCAAGGGTGTCCGAGTACCAACCTGGCTCTTCTCTGTTCCGGTATTGCTCGCTGATGAGGACGACCTCAGCGGCTTTCTCGAGACAGATCTGGGCAAGGAGGTCATCGGCGACCCGACTCCTATTGAGGTTGCTCTGGAGCACCACTGCCATTTTTGTTTTTGGTCTGAGCTAGGACCTCGCGGAATGTCTCGCACCGTCCAGACCCCAATAATAATAATAATAATAATAATAATAATAATAATAATAATAATAATAATAATAATAATAATAATAATAATAATAATAATAATAATAATAATAATAATAATAATAATAATAATAATAATAATAATAATAATAATAATAATAATAATAATAATAATAATAATAATAATAATAATAATAATAATAATAATAATAATAATAATAATAATAATAATAATAATAATAATAATATCAGGGGTACAAATTGAAAATGCGGGTTTGATAACAGATGGCGTTACTAACGCTATACGCATCAGGCAGTACTGTGACTATGTTCATGTCAAAGCTACGTCTTATAGCTTTAATTTTCAGTATGTGTCAATTTGTCGCAGTGTCAAATTCATAGTTTTTTTGAGCTCTCAATATGTCGAGTTTCGTGCCAACAAAACAGCATTTGCGGGAAGTTTTAATTTACTTCTTTAATTTGAAGAAAAGTGCTGCTGAAGCACATCGATTGGTCTCCGAGGCTTATCCGAGTCATGTTCCATCGGTTTCAACGTGCGAGAGATGGTTTGTGCGGTTTAGAAGTGGTGATTTTGACGTTGAGGACAAAGAGCGGCCGGGCCAAGTGAAAAAGTTTGAGAATGCTGAATTGGAGGCAATACTCAATGAAGACTCGTGTCAAACTCAACAAGAGCTCGCAGATTCATTGGGAGTGACACAACAAGCCATTTCCCATCGTATAAAAGCCCTCGGAATGATCCAAAAGCAAGGACATTGGGTGCCGTATGAGCTGAAGCCGAGAGACGTCGAGCGCCGTTTTTTTGCATGCGAACTGCTGCTCGAACGGCAAAAACGGAAGGGTTTTTTGCATCGCATTGTCACTGGTGATGAAAAGTGGATCCATTACGATAACCCGAAGCGCAAAAAATCATATGGTTACCCCGGCCATGCATCATCATCGACGGCCAAACCAAATATTCACGGCGCCAAGCTCATGCTCTGTATTTGGTGGGACCAGCTGGGTGTGGTGTATTATGAGCTATTGAAATCGAACGAAACCATCACAGGAGCACTATACCGAACTCAATTGATGCGTTTGAGCCGCGCACTCAAAGAAAAACGGCCACAATACGAGCAAAGACACGACAAAGTAATTTTGCAACATGACAACGCTCGGCCACATGTTGCAGCGCCGGTCAAAACATACCTACAAACGCTGAAATGGGAAGTCTTACCCCACCCGCCGTATAGCCCAGATATTGCTCCTTCCGATTACCACCTTTTCCGATCGATGACACATGGCCTAGCTGACCAGCGCTTCCATTCTTACGAAGAAGCCCAAAAATGGGTCGATGACTGGATAGCAGCCAAGCCGGCCGAATTTTTTCGCGACGGTATCCGTAAATTGCCAGAAAGATGGGAAAAAGTTGTGGCTAGCGATGGACAATACTTTGAATAATTCATTTGTTACCATTTTTTCAGAATAAACGTTCAAAAATAGAAAAAAATCCCGCATTTTCAATTTGTACTCCTGATAATAATAATAATAATAATAATAATAATAATAATAATAATAATAATAATAATAATAATAATAATAATAATAATAATAATAATAATAATAATAATAATAATAATAATAATAATAATAATAATAATAATAATAATAATAATAATAATAATAATAATAATAATAATAATAATAATAATAATAATAATAATAATAATAATAATAATAATAATAATAATAATAATAATAATAATAATAATAATAATAATAATAATAATAATAATAATAATCCCGTGTCGGGTTGCTGGTCCCGCATCGGGCGCCTCCCCAGGTCGCGGATAGGGGGACGCCTTCCAGATATGGAAGGTACCGAGAACTCTCGGGGTGGACGAAAATCAGCACTACACACACGTACCAACGCAAACACCTACACAAACATGCCTCAGTGGTATACCGGGGACGTGAATGATCAGGGCCCCTATAAACGGGCACCCCTGAGAAAGCGAATGGTCGGGGTCCCCTATAAACGGGGCCCACCGAAAAGCGAATGACCGGTTACGGATGAATGAACCGGTTTATCACTAGCACGGGCACTCACACTCACGCACACGACACATAGGGGCACATACAAGAAGACGGGGGGGGGGACCTCAGGGGCCGTGCGTAGTTCCAGCACGGTTCGGGGAGTCGCGACCCCGAGGGACCTGCAGCAGAATGGAACATTTAATGAATATGCACGGTAAAAACGAAGTTTTACCCCAGGTGGTAACCCCTAATCAAGGGCAATCCACACCAGGCTCCGACCGGATGCAAGCTCCGGTGGCCTTGGGCAGCGGCACGGATTCTGGGGGCCGCACACTGTGCAAGGAGGGGTCAAGGGGGACGACGAAAGGGACGATTAACGACTCGCAAAAAAGGATTGACGAGACGCTACTAGACATACCACGACGCTACAGGACGGACAGCTTGTCAAGTGCCGGCAGTGGCGATAGTTATATCTCCGCAACCGACACTGACAAAGCGACGTCAGGACGAACGCACGCAAAAACACAGAAAGACTTGGACATGGTTGAGCTACTGACGCTCATACACGAAACAGCGACGAAAATGGCCGAGGCAGCGTCTATTCAGAAAAACATGAATATGACAGTCAAAAACGGAATAAAGACGATTTTGGAGGCCGCCGACGTAGCGCTGCATAAGCATGCAGAGGTGGCCCTGAAACCACAGCTTACGGACACGCAAACGACAAAAACAGCAACGGACAAACAACAAACGACACGGACAAAACGCAAGCGAGAAGCGACTGGAACTACTCCGGAGAACGCGCCAAAAAAGCCTTCGACGGCGGAACCGGTCGCTGCTTGGCAGACAGTGACAAGAAAAAAGACAGACAAGAACGAACGCGACACAAACGACAACACGCAGGCCCAAAAGAACAGACCGGCTCCCCGGCAAAGGGGGACGGCTGTACTGGTAAGGCCTGGAACTGATAACTCGTACTCGGACATCGTACGAAAAATACGGACGACGGTCGATCCGAAGAAGAGTCACGTGCAGGTGACGACTCTGAGGAAGACGAAAAACGGCCTGTGTCTTTTAAAGATACAGGCAGACGCGAACAGACCCGACGGACGAGACGACTTTCAACACGCTCTACAAGACGCGATTGGGTACGCGGGCAGCGTCAGGGCCATGACTTCCAAGGTCCAATTGGAGATCATGGACCTGGACTGCGTCGCGACCACGGACGACGTCAGACAGGCGCTGAGGCGCGAGACAGGACGAGACGCGGACTTCGGGGTCCACATCTTTGGCCCGAATCGCGCCGAGCAGTACATGGCAGTCTGCGATGTGGAGTCGCGGGAAGCCGAGGTGCTGCTTCGGCGGGGACGGGTCGGGATAGGATGGGTGCACTGCCGCGTCCGAAAACGACTGACAGTGACGAAATGCCACAAGTGCTTTGGCTACGGACACGTCAAGGTCAACTGCACGAACACGGACCGGACAAAAAGCTGCAGGAAATGCGGCGAAACGGGACACTACGCAACGGACTTTAAAAACAAACCGGCCTGTCCTTTGTGCGCCGAGGCAAAGCACAAGGACGCGGCGCACCTCGCGGGTTCCGGGAGGTGCGCGGTGTTCCGAGCTGCGCTGGAGGAGTGCAGGAAGCAGGCCGGAAGACGGACAGAATAGTTCAGGGAAACCTGAACAGGAGTAGGACAGCAGACATGCTACTACCACAGATAGCTGACGAACACGACGCCGACATTCTGATCCTGTGCGAACCGTACAGGAGAAGAACGACACAAACGTACATTACGAACGAGACAGAGACCACAGCTATCTGGGTAAGGGGCGCTGCCCAATCTCGAATAATTAACTGCGGTGTCGGGGACGATTACGTCTGGGCAAGGGTCGGCGCTGTCACTTACGTCAGCGTTTACCTGATACCCAACTGCACCGCGGCGGATTTCGAGAGGAAAGTGGCGCTCCTTGAAGACGGAATCAGGAATCTGCCTGGAGACGTTATCATCGGGGGAGACCTCAACGCGCGGGCTATCGAGTGGGGAATGACAACAACGAACAAACGTGGACGGCTGCTGCTGGAGATGGCCGCAAGGCTAGACCTGGTTGTAGCAAATACGGGAAACGTACCGACGTACAGACGACCAGGGTTTGGAAACTCCATCCCTGACGTCACAATGACATCGGACAGAATATCGCCGCGGATAGGACAGTGGCGGGTGTTCGACGGCTATACGGCCAGCGATCACCAGTACATTGTCTTCGAAGTGGCAGGACAAACGGCGACGAGACGGACGAGGACCCAGTACCCCTTGAGGTAAAACCTCAACAAACTCGACTTACGAAAATTTTCGGAGGAGCTGGCGGCAGCACCAGCACCAATGACGAAAGTCCCCCCTGAACTGATTGGCCGGCGAAGGGCGGAAAGACTCGCGGACGAGACGGCCAAACTGACGGACCGGCTGTGCAACAGCACAATGCCGAAACGACGACATAGACCAAACAGGCAACCACAATACTGGTGGACGGACGAAATAGCCGAGCTGCGCAGGCTCTGCTTGGCAAACCGCCGACGAGTTACGAGGGCTGGGGGAAGACCCGAAAGGGAAAACCTCCAAGCCGCTTACAAGACGTCACGAAAAACACTTACGAACGCCATAAGGGACAGCAAAATGCGATGCTGGAAGAAGCTCTGCGAGGAGGTGAACGAAGACCCCTGGGGAACCGGTTACAAAATTGTGACTGGCAAACTAGGGGCCCGAGTTCCACTTGAACTCAAAGATGCCGAAACCGCAGAGCGGATTGTTGACGGACTGTTTCCGACTCACCCGATACGGACGAACGTGACAGACGACACGGAAGCCCTCATATTTACCGCGGAGGAGCTCTCCAAAGCGACTGCCGCGATGAAGACTGGCAAGGCGCCGGGACCAGACGGAGTACCGGCGGAGATTCTCCGGCTGATGGTTCGCCTGAGGCCGGAGATATTTCTTGACCTGTACAACACGAGCTTAACGACGGAAACGTTCAGTGACCGGTGGAAGACGGCAAGGCTAGTTCTTATCCCTAAAGGTAAGGGCGACCCCAATATGCCGTTAGCCTACCGGCCGCTGAGTTTACTCGACACAACGGGTAAACTCTATGAACAACTACTAAAACCGAGACTGACGGACGCGATACAGACCAGCGGAGGCCTCTCAGACCGGCAGTTCGGCTTCAGGAGGGGACGATCAACGATTGGAGCGATTCAAAAAGTGGTCGATTCCTTCCTGGATTTGGAGAGACATTGCCATGCAGCGCGACCAATCGTTCTGCTGGCGACCTTGGACATCAGGAACGCCTTCAACTCGGCCAGGTGGGTTGACATCCTGGAGGCGTTTGAAGGCAACTTCGGGGTTCCGGCTTACCTGGCTCGGGTGGTGGGGGACTACCTAAGAAACAGACGGATCACGTACGAGACGACTGAAGGACCGGTGACGAGACAAATCACCGCGGGGGTTGCACAGGGGTCCATACTGGGACCAGACTTTTGGAACGGACGCTACGACAGCTTGCTTAGGCTGGAATTGCCGCTTGGCGTTTTCCTTGTCGCTTACGCTGACGACGTGGCGGCGGTGATCACCGAGCGGTCTCCAGACCTGGCACAGCAAAAACTAAACCAGACGATGCGGCGAGTGGGCCGTTGGATGACGGACCACGGACTACAACTCGCGACAGAAAAGACAGAACTGACATTCCTTAGCAGAAGACGCATACAGACGAGACTACCCATGTGGGTCGGGACGGACGAAATCGAGGCCGGAGGTGAAGTCAAGTACTTGGGAGTGACCCTAGATACGAAGATGACCTTCTGGCCTCATATACAAGAAACATGCCAGAAGGCGGCTAAGAGGATAGCATCCTTAAGCCGCCTAATGGCCAACACAAACGGGCCGAGACCGGGAAAACGACGACTCCTAATGACGACAGCCCACTCGATCCTCCTATACGGCGCGGAGATCTGGGCAGATGCCCTGAAGACAAAGAAGTACTGCCACGCCATGACAACGGTACAAAGACAGGGTGCGCTGAGGATCGCCTGCTCCTACCGAACTGTCTCTGCACAAGCAGTCTTGGTGGTTGCGGGCGTAATCCCCGTGGACCTCCTAGCTTTCGAGCGAAAGAGGATCTACGGGAGAAGCGCAGACATAAGACGGGAGGATGCGGCAGTCGCGGAACGCGACAAGACGATACAGACTTGGCACGAACAATGGACAGAAAGAGCGACAGGCAACTGGACAAGACGACTAATAAAGGACCTGAGACCGTGGATCGAAAGGGATTTTGGGGACGTAAATTTTTACATCACCCAGTTCCTGACGGGACACGGTTACTTTAGACGGTACCTTTATAACATGGACAGAGTACGGACGCCAGACTGTAAGTACTGTGGATACGAACGAGACGACGCGGAACACACATTTTTTGTGTGCGACCGCTGGACAAGACTCCGACTGGAACTGGAGACGATTGTTGGCAGCATCACCCCAGACAACATTGTTCAGGTGATGCTCCACTCGACAGAACGGTGGCAACTCGTTGCCACCTATACAGAGACGATACTGCGACGAAAAAACGTAGACGGCTGCCTCACCTAACCGAGCAGACGGACTGGCGTGACGCGACAGGTTACAGACAGCAAGACGAACGGACGAACACGGACAGAACCCCCAGCCAGAAGTAATACCAAAATAGTTCGTGGTCTGGGGGAGGGCAACAAGGAGAGGGCGGTTTAGTGGGTAGGCCTACTTTTTTGGGAGTCCCACATACCCCCCCAGTTCAAAAGACTGGGGGATATCCGTAAAAAGGATTCCGCAACTCCTTGTATAAATAATAATAATAATAATAATAATAATAATAATAATAATAATAATAATAATAATAATAATAATAATAATAATAATAATAATAATAATAATAATAATAATAATAATAATAATAATAATAATAATAATAATAATAATAATAATAATAATAATAATAATAATAATAATAATAATAATAATAATAATAATAATAATAATAATAATAATAATAATAATAATAATAATAATAATAATAATAATAATAATAATAATAATAATAATAATAATAATAATAATAATAATAATAATAATAATAATAATAATAATAATAATAATAATAATAATAATAATAATAATAATAATAATAATAATAATAATAATAATAATAATAATAATAATAATAATAATAATAATAATAATAATAATAATAATAATAATAATAATAATAATAATAATCGGGCCACGAGGGCTGGTGGGAGACCTGAAAGGGAAACCCTCCAGGCCGAATACAAAACAGCACGGAAACGACTGACGAACGCTATCAGAGACAGCAAGACGCAGTGCTGGAGGAAGCTCTGCGAGGAGGTGGACCGGGACCCATGGGGCACTGGTTACAAGTACGTGACCGGTAAACTAGGGACCCGGGTCTCACCAGAACTCAAAGATGCCGAAACCACTCGACGAATTGTGGACGGACTTTTTCCTACACACCCTATACGGACGGACGCAGCGGATGACAACGGGACACCGACACCCCCCAAATTCACTGCGGAGGAGCTCACCAGAGCATCCAATGCGATGAAGACGGGTAAGGCGCCAGGACCTGACGGAGTACCGGCGGAGATTGTCCGGCTGATGGTCAACCTGAGGCCGGATATATTTCTCGACCTATACAACACGTGCTTGACAACGGGGACCTTTAGTGACCGATGGAAAGCGGCGAGGCTAGTCCTTATCCCCAAGGGTAAGGGCGACCCCAACACGCCGTCAGCCTATCGGCCGCTGAGCCTACTGGACACGACAAGAAAACTTTACGAACAGCTACTTAGACCAAAACTAACGGACACGATACAGACCAGGGGAGGCCTATCCAACCAACAGTTTGGCTTCAGGAAAGGCCGGTCCACGTTTGGAGCCATCCAGAAGGTGGTAGACTCTTTCCGAGACACAGACAGACATTGCCACGCAGCGCGACCAATCGTGCTACTGGTGAAACTCGACGTTAAGAATGCTTTCAACTCGGCCAGGTTGGAGGACATACTGGAGACGTTTAAAAACGGCTTCAGGGCTCCACCATACCTGACCTCAGTAGTGGAAGATTACCTACGAAACAGACGGATTACCTACGAGATAATCGAAGGACAGGCGACAAGACAGATCACCGCGGGGGTCGCCCAAGGATCCATACTGGGACCAGACTTCGGGAACGGGATTTACGACAGTCTGCTGAGATTGGAGCTCCTGCGAGAGATTCAACTCGTCGCATACGCCGATGACGTGGCGGCGGTGATCGTCGAGCGGTCTCCAAAATTAGCACAGTACAAAACTAAACCAGACGATGAAATGTGTCGGACGATGGATGACTGACCACGGATTACAACTCGCAACGGAAAAGACGGAACTGGTGTTTCTCACAAGGAAACGCATACTGACGAGACAACCTATGAAGGTTGGGACAGACGAGATAGTGGTTGGAGGGGAAATCAAGTACCTGGGGGTGACCCTAGACACGAAGATGACCTTCTGGCCTCACGTACAGCGGACAGCCCGGAAGGCGACCGAAAAAGTGACAACCTTAAACCGCCTGATGGCAAACACGAACGGACCGAGACCGGGGAAACGAAGACTTTTAATATCGACGACTCACTCGATGCTCCTCTACGGCGCGGAGATCTGGGCAGATGGCCTGAAGACAAAGAAGTACTGCCACGCAATGACGACGGTACAGAGACAGGGTGCGCTGAGGATCGCCTGCTTCTATCGGACTGTCTCTGCACAAGCAGTCTTGGTGGTAGCCGGCGTAATCCCCGTGGACCTCCTAGCTTTCGAGCGAAAGAGGATCTACGGGAGAAACGCGGACACGAGACGACAGGACGTGGCAACGACAGAAAGAGACAGGACGATTCAGGTATGGCAACAACGATGGACAGAAGGAACGACAGGTAACTGGACGAGACGACTTGTAAGGGACCTGAGACCGTGGATCGGAAGGAAGTTTGGGGACGTACATTTTTACGTTACCCAGCTCCTGACCGGACACGGTTACTTCCGAAGGTACCTTTGCAACATGAACAGAGTACGGACGCCAGACTGTAAATACTGCGGACACGAACGAGACGACGCGGAACACACATTTTTTGTGTGTGACCGCTGGACAAGACCCCGACTTGAACTCGAGACGATTGGTGGCAGCATCACCCCGGACAACATTGTCCAGGTGATGTTCCACTGAACAGAATGGTGGCAACTAGTTGTCACCTATACAGAGACGATACTGCGACGAAAAAACGTAGACGGCTGCCTCGCCTAACCGAGCAGACGGACTGACGTGATGCGACAGGTTACAGACAGCATGACGAACGGACGGACACAGACAGAACCCCCAACCAGAAGTAATATCAAAATAGTTCCTGGTCTGGGGGAGGGCAACAAGGAGAGGGCGGTTTAGTGGGTAGGCCTACTTTTTTGGGAGTCCCACATCCCCCCCCCCCCCCCCGTTCGAAAGGCTAGGGGATATCCGTAAAGAGGATTCCGCAACTCCTTATTATTATTATTATTATTATTATTATTATTATTATTATTATTATTATTATTATTATTATTATTATTATTATTATTATTATTATTATTATTATTATTATTATTATTATTATTATTATTATTATTATTATTATTATTATTATTATTATTATTATTATTATTATTATTATTATTATTATTATTATTATTATTATTATTATTATTATTATTATTATTATTATTATTATTATTATTATTATTATTATTATTATTATTATTATTATTACAGCAGAAGATCTCGGAGGCCGACCTTGTCGAGGAAGACGAGATACGGCGCCTTCAAAGCCTTGCAAAGAAGATGATCCAGGCGACCACCAAACAGCGGAATGTCAGCATGGACATCAAACAAGGATTGCAGAAGCTGGAAGAATCCTTCGAGGCCATTTCAGCATCCAGATTGAAGAGGAAGAAGATTGAAGAAGAATTGCGGAAAATACCAGCGGGAGGCAGACGACTAGCCGCACAATCTTCGAATGGAGGAATCCAGAGGTCACAACACCTAACCAGCCCAGGAGGCGGATCTCCTGTACAACGGGCGGATAAAAGATCTAAGCATAGAGAAACGGAAGGTGAGTGGCAAGAACCTCGCCGCAGAAAGGAGAAAGGAGGCACGGTCAAGACCAACAATAAAAAAGCCAGAAGAGCTGCAAGGAATGACGAGGAAACACCGGCGACGAGGATGAAAGCAACTCCACCGAAACGCCAAAGAGAGCGGAACAAACGCATCCGGGATAGGCCGCACGGCGAAGCCGTTCTTATCAGGCCGGAAACGGGGAAAACCTACGCAAAGATACTGAAGGACATCCGCGCCAAAGTGAACCCTGCAGATACGGAGACGGACATCAAAGCCATCCGTCAGACTCACAAGGGTGAAATTCTGCTGAAGCTAGGCAACAACCAGAAGAATAAGGACGTCTTCACCAAGGCCCTGAGAGATGCATTGGGAAGTACGGGCAAAGTCACCGAACTCATCCCGAAGATGACCCTCGAGATTAGAGACCTCGACGAAGCAACTGAAAAAGAAGATGTGCTTGACGCCTTGGCACGCGAGTACCCGGGTCAAGTAGATAGTGTTAAAGTCCGAGTGCCCAAAACGATTTACAGGGGCCAGAAAATCGCTCTCATCGAGATAGATGAAATAAAGGCAACCGAACTCATCCACAAGGGCAAGATCAAAGTTGGCTGGGTCAGCTGTAGAATTCGGAAACGGATATCTGTAATGCGATGCTTCAGGTGCTTGGGGTATGGGCATCAAGCCAAAAACTGTAGTGGCCCGGATAGAAGTAAACTCTGTTATAAGTGTGGTGAAACCGGTCATAAAGGCGCTAAGTGCGATAGGGAAGCGCGGTGTGTTTTGTGCGCGGACAAAGCGCAATCGTCCCACTTGCCGGGAACAGGGAAATGTGCCGCTTTTCGGAGAGCGTTAGAAAATGCTAAGAACAGGAGCCCGAAATGACAAGGGTACTTCAAGGAAATCTGAACAGGAGCAGGACGGCCGACGACCTCCTGACACAACTGGTGCGCGAAAAAAAATGGGATGTGGATATTATCAGTGAACAATATCGTGATAAAGTGAATACGAGCTGGTACGCGGACAACCTGGGCACTGCAGCCATTTGGGTCCCGAATCCCGGAAAAGGCCGAGTAGAAGATCACGGAAGGGGAAACGGCTTTGTGTGGATTAAACATAGGGACGTTTACTACGTGAGCTGCTACTTCCCGCCCAATGAAGGCATCGGGCAATTTGAAGAGAAGCTCAACAGCCTGGAAGACAAACTACGGGACATGGAAGGAAAAATCATCGTGGCTGGAGATTTTAATGCGCGAGCGATCAAATGGGGTATGCCGCATGCGGATGGCAGAGGCAGACGAGTAATGGAAATGGTTTCACGACTAAGCCTCACAGTGCTCAACACCGGTTCAACTGCGACTTTCCGACGACCAGGCTACAGGGGAACGATACCGGACATTTCGTTTGCATCGGAACGCGCAGTGCCATGTGTGAGAAAATGGACGGTGATTGAAGACTTCACAGGCAGCGACCACCAATACATCACGTTCGAATTATTTGAACGAGGAAACGCACCAAGGATCAGCAGGGACCTACCACCAAGATAGAACGTAGCCAAAATGGACGAGAGGAAACTGCGTATAGCGATACTCAACGGACGGAGAATCTCGATGCACGTTGAAAACCCAAATGCAGAAGAATTAGTGGACGAAACGATGCAGCTAGTATTGGAAGCGTGCAGAGCATCGATGCGGAGAAAGCAGCGACCAGCAAACAAGCAGGCAGCATAGTGGTGGACCGACGAGATCGCCGATCAGCGAAAACGATGCCTCCGACTGCGAAGGAAAGCAACCCGACTTCGAAGAAGGAATCCTGATGAGGCAGCAGTCATTGCGGCTGAATACAAAGATGCCAAGAAGATCCTACAGCGTCAAATTGGCCGCAGCAAAACGGAGCGCTGGAATTCCATTATACAGGACGTGAATAACGACCCGTGGGGATTGGGCTACAGGATAGTGACGCGGAAACTAGAAGCTTTCTCGGAAGGAGAGAGCATGGACCTGAATAGGATGAAAAACATCGTAGATACCCTATTCCCGACTCACCCACCGAGGAGCGAAGAGGACCTCGACATCAAGGTTGAGGACATTACGTCATTTAACGAGGAGGAGCTGATGGACGCGGTCAAATCACTGCAGAACAGGAAGGCCTTAGGACCCGACGGCGTACCGGCAGAAGTGTTGGAGGCGGTGGCAGGCGCCCGCCCGAAACTGCTTCTCGATATGTACAACTGCTGCCTGAAGAGCGGAGTTTTTCCCAAACGCTGGAAGACGCAGCGTCTAGTGTTAATCAGCAAAGGCAAAGGAGACCCTAACTCCTCGTCAGCCTTCAGGCCACTGTGCATGTTGGACATGGCCGGGAAATTGCTGGAGAGGATGATCAAGCCGCGTCTACATACAGCTATACGAGAAGCAGGTGACCTGTCCGATAGACAATTTGGTTTCAGGAAAGGACGATCCACGGTAGACGCAGTTCAAGAGGTCATGAGGACAGTTGAGGCAACGCGGGAGAGCAACCATTACTCCCGAGAGATCGTGGTATTGGCTACGCTCGACGTGAAGAATGCCTTCAATTCAGCAAGATGGTGCGACATGATGCAGGCGCTAAAGGTAAATTTCCAGGTACCAGTGTACCTCCTCGCGATGGTAGACAACTACTTGAAGGACCGAGTACTGCTCTACGACACACGAGAAGGACAACAGAGAAAAGTCATCACCTCAGGCGCAGCCCAGGGATCGATCCTCGGGCCAGATCTCTGGAACATCTCGTACGATGGAATTCTACGGATGGAAATGCCAGATGACACGTACCTGATAGAATACGCCGACGACGTTGCCGCGGTCATCACAGCAAGAGACCCCGAAGCGGCACAAAGGCGTCTTAACCAGGTCATGAGGCGGACGCACCAATGGATGGGGGACCACGGCCTCAGCCTAGCCACGCAGAAGACGGAGATAGTAGTTCTCACTCGGAAGAGGATCCCGAACATACTGCGCATGCGCGTCGGAAACGAAGAAGTGGAAACGAAGGGTGCAGTGAGGTATCTCGGCATCACCGTGGACACCAAACTAACCTTCTGGGAACACATCAGGAAAGCGACAGACAAAGCGGCGACTATGGTCGCAGCGCTGAGCCGTCTCATGGCGAACGTGAGAGGACCAATGACCAGCAAACGCCGGCTTCTAATGTCGGTGACACACTCGATTCTCCTCTATGGAGCAGAGATCTGGGCGGACGCACTGGAAGCGGAAAGCCGAAGGAAGCGTATAGCCGCGGTACAAAGAAGAGGAGCCCTGAGAGTGGCCTGTGCATACCGAACGGTATCAGGACCGGCGGCCCTGGTCATTGCTGGAGTGGTACCCATCGAGTTCCTCGCGAGAGAGAAGAAACGAGTCTACCTACGACGAGCTGAACACGATCGACAACGAATCAAGAAACAGGAGAGAAATCACACCATGGAGGTTTGGCAGGGCATGTGGGACAGTGACGCAGGAGGAAGATGGACAGCCAGACTCATGAAACATCTGGCCCTATAGACAGATCGTAAATATGGGGAAGTGACTTACTACCTGACCCAACTATTGAGCGGGCATGGCTACTTCAGTGCATACCTTCACAAGATCGGGAAAGTGGAAAATCCGCGGTGTATCTACGGGGATTCTGAGCGCGACGACGCTCATCACACCTTCTTCGAGTGTAATCGATGGAGGGATGAGAGGGAAAGGATGGAGGAGTCACTAGGTCTTATCACCCCGGAGAACATAGTGACATCGATGCTGATCAGCGCGGAGAAGTGGGATGCGGTGATCAATTTTGCCGAAACAGTCCTACGCCAGAAGAAACAAGGAGAAAACAACAGAGTAATAGCCGGAGCAGACAACAACTAGTTGGACATCGTGAGCATAGTGAACAGTGCAGTGCGAGAAAATAGTGCCGAGTCCAGTGAACCACAGTGAAGTGTCCCAGTCGAAACAGTTAGGGCATTAGCGTGTCAGTTAATGGAATTGGGCAGAACATCACAGCTTGTACCGGACCGCGGCCATAAGCAAGCAGGAAAGAGTAAAAGGCCTGGAAGGCAAAGGAACAGAACGACCCTGACGAAATGCGGAAGTGGTTCCGGGGTCGTTACACAACATCTGGAAAAAGGGTTGGTGGTTTTTAGTGGGTATAAATCCTACACTATTGAGGAGTGCGGTCCCTCCTCTCTGTCTTTGTAAAGATTTTCCACCACCCTTCGAAAAAAAAAATATATATATATATTATTATTATTATTATTATTATTATTATTATTAATGATAATAATAATATTTATATTTATTAGTTATTAGTTATGAACGAATAAAGTTGGTAAACTGCAGAATTAGGATCTTTACGTAAAACGTAACGGATTTCATATCGACAATATCAACATATTTCTTGGGCATGGAAATCCAACATCTCTCGAACGGTTCGATTTTCTCAAATCAGGCATCGTATACGCAAAGGGTACTCGATAGATTTCGCATGGGCGAAGCCAACTCAGTGTCAATTCCGGCAGATCAACAGACTGACTTGAGTCTGCAGCAGTGCAGTCTCGAAGAAGAAGTCGTCAACGTCTCCTACAAAGAGGCAGTTGGAAGTCTGCTATTCCTGGCGATAGTAACGAGGCCAGACATAGCCTATTCTGTAAACGCAGTGAGTCAATACGCGGAATCTCCGAAGAAAATTCATTGGAACGCAATCAAACGTATATTAAAGTATTTAAAGGGTACGGATACTCACGGTATATTTTTCCCGAGCGAACATGAGAATTCGAGACTGAACGCCTACAGCGACGCAGATTTTGCGGGCGATAAGCAAATGCGAAAGTCAACGAGCGGTTTCATGATTAAATTCGCGAATGCGCCCGTAGTATGGGGATCTTTGAAGCAAAAATCGGTAGCTTTATCCACAATGGAATCTGAGTACATTGCGGCGAGTCAGACAACCAAAGAGCTTATCTGGATAGGTAGATTGATAAATGAACTGGTCAAATGCAGAATCGAAGTTCCTATAATGTATCTAGATAACCAAAGCGCGATTAAACTCATTAGGAATCTGCAAATAACAAAAAATTCAAAGCACATCGAAGTACGCTATAATTTCGTAAGGGATCATTACGAAAGAAAAAGCTTTGAACATAAGTATCAGGGGTACAAATTGAAAATGCGGGTTTGATAACAGATGGCGTTACTAACGCTATACGCATCAGGCAGTACTGTGACTATGTTCATGTCAAAGCTACGTCTTATAGCTTTAATTTTCAGTATGTGTCAATTTGTCGCAGTGTCAAATTCATAGTTTTTTTAAGCTCTCAATATGTCGAGTTTCGTGCCAACAAAACAGCATTTGCGGGAAGTTTTAATTTACTTCTTTAATTTGAAGAAAAGTGCTGCTGAAGCATATCGATTGGTCTCCGAGGCTTATCCGAGTCATGTTCCATCGGTTTCAACGTGCGAGAGATGGTTTGTGCGGTTTAGAAGTGGTGATTTTGACGTTGAGGACAAAGAGCGGCCGGGCCAAGTGAAAAAGTTTGAGAATGCTGAATTGGAGGCAATACTCAATGAAGACTCGTGTCAAACTCAACAAGAGCTCGCAGATTCATTGGGAGTGACACAACAAGCCATTTCCCATCATATAAAAGCCCTCGGAATGATCCAAAAGCAAGGACATTGGGTGCCGTATGAGCTGAAGCCGAGAGACGTCGAGCGCCGTTTTTTTGCATGCGAACTGCTGCTCGAACGGCAAAAACGGAAGGGTTTTTTGCATCGCATTGTCACTGGTGATGAAAAGTGGATCCATTACGATAACCCGAAGCGCAAAAAATCATATGGTTACCCCGGCCATGCATCATCATCGACGGCCAAACCAAATATTCACGGCGCCAAGCTCATGCTCTGTATTTGGTGGGACCAGCTGGGTGTGGTGTATTATGAGCTATTGAAATCGAACGAAACCATCACAGGAGCACTATACCGAACTCAATTGATGCGTTTGAGCCGCGCACTCAAAGAAAAACGGCCACAATACGAGCAAAGACACGACAAAGTAATTTTGCAACATGACAACGCTCGGCCACATGTTGCAGCGCCGGTCAAAACATACCTACAAACGCTGAAATGGGAAGTCTTACCCCACCCGCCGTATAGCCCAGATATTGCTCCTTCCGATTACCACCTTTTCCGATCGATGACACATGGCCTAGCTGACCAGCGCTTCCATTCTTACGAAGAAGCCCAAAAATGGGTCGATGACTGGATAGCAGCCAAGCCGGCCGAATTTTTTCGCGACGGTATCCGTAAATTGCCAGAAAGTTGGGAAAAAGTTGTGGCTAGCGATGGACAATACTTTGAATAATTCATTTGTTACCATTTTTTCAGAATAAACGTTCAAAAATAGAAAAAAATCCCGCATTTTCAATTTGTACTCCTGATATATCCTAGAGT